>CABHPR010154760.1:16258-36272 GCA_902168415.1 Peromyscus melanophrys | reverse complement strand
AAGAAGAAGAAGAAGAAGAAGAAGAAGAAGAAGAAGAAGAAGAAGAAGAAGAAGAAAAAGAAAAAGGAAATTCATTTTTGAAAGAAATTGTAGAAAAACAAAGAATGTGGTATGTACTTTTTTTTTTACTTTTTTGTATTATCACTCTTAAAACACATTACAGAATCCATGCTGTTGAAAACCCTTACAAATGTGAAGCATGTGACAAGTCCTTTACTATGACCTCATCTCTAAGAACATATCAGAAAATTCATTTTGGAAAGAAATCTTACAGAGGTTAAGAATATGACAAGTTTTTTTGTGCTTATGTCTTAGAGAACATCAGAAAATTCATACTGGAAAGAAGATTTACAAATACAAAGCATATGACATAATCTTTAATAGTATTCAAATCTGAGAAAACATTAAAGAGTTCATCTAAGAGATACTTTACTTGTATAAGGAATTTGGCAAACCTTTTACTAGAAGTTCATTATCTTAGAGTATGTTATGGTGATATTATATTTGTGCTGAAATGTGATTTTATTTGTATGCTAATAAACAAAGTTTGCCTGGAGATCAGAGGTCATAGCGAGCCAGGGTCAGCTGTCAGGTGGTGGTAGCCCATGCCCTTAATCCAATCACATGGAAGACAGAGTCTCTGTGTGGTCAAAGACACAGCCAAGTGTGGTGACATGAACCTTTAATCCCAGTACCAACCATAGAGACCTGGAGGTCTGTATAGACAGGCAATGACATGGAAGTCATGTGGTTGGGTTTAGAACCAATGAGAAGGCAGAACAAAAAGGCAATAAGAAGACAAGTCAGACTTTAGAAGCTCTCTCTCTGGGGAAGCAACAGTGGTGAGGTGTTAAGATACGGTAGTCTTGACTCTCTGATCTCTTTAGCTATTTACCTCTATATTTGTCTCTGTGTTTCTTATTGACTAAGACTGTTTAGAATTCTGTCTACAGTACATCAGAAAATTCATACTGGAGAGAATCTTTACAAATGCAAAGACTGGAATAAATCCATCATCTAGCATTCAAATCTTAGAACACATTACAGAGTTCATACTGGAGAGACACCTTGTGTATGTAAGGAATGTGGTGAATCTTTTACTAAGTCATCAACTCTTAGAGCTCATCACAAAATTCATACAGGAGTGAAAAATGCTGTTGTAAATATGACTTCACAGTTATCTGGAATTCTCTGCTTAAAAATCACAACAGTGTACATAATAGAAACATAAAGGTAACAAACTTGTGAAAGCCTATAATGAGGTTTAAATACTAGAAAAGTATCACAGAGTTTATACTGAAATAAAATTTTGCAAATTTAACTGTGTGAAAAGCTCTTTTAAGAAATGCATCGAGAAATTTTGACTGCATGCATGTCTCTGCACTCCATGTATGCTTCCTGCCTTTGGAGGCTGAAAAGAAGGTATCAGATCCACAAAGCTGTAATTATAGGCAGTTGTGAGCTGCTATATATGTGCTGTGAATTGAACCCTGATTATCTGGAAGAGAAGCCAGTACTAACAACAACTAATCCATTTCTCCAACCCTTGAGAAAAGCTATAATTAGAACATTTATCTTGCTTAACATCCAAAAATGCATATTAATTCCAAGCCTGATGGTGCCCACCTTTAATCCCCTCATTGCAAATACAGAGGCAGGAGGATTTGTGTGAGTTCAAGGTCAGCTTGATCTTCACAGTAGATCAGGACTAACATGGCTATATACCCTGTTTCTAAAACCAAACAGTATAAATAATAATAATGACAAAATGTAGTATCAAAAATTGAGAAAAAAAAACATTGAGTTTTTCCTCTAATTTTGCTGTACATCAGTAAATTTGTACTTCTGAAAAACCTTATAAAAGTATACCATAGATAATCCCCATGTCTTGTTCATTGGAAGTTCTACCCCCAAATACATTCAATTTGACAAATCATTTGCCTAGTGCTGAAATAGTAAACATGAAAGAAATTTTGTAATGAAAGAAAATGCTCCAATAATTTTCCAACTTTTGCCTTTAATCCCAGCACTTGGGAGGCAGAGCCAGGTGGATCTCTGTGAGTTCCAGGCCAGCCTGGGCTACCAAGTGAGTCCCAGGAAAAGCGCAAAGCTACACAGAGAAACCCTGTCTCAAAAAACAAAAAAAAAAGCAAATTTCTAACTTTCATCCACCCTCAAAAATCTTTATACTAGATTGAAACCATATAAATAGTGAAGAGTTGAGAAACTGTAAAGAGTTAGGCTGAATGACAACATGTACATGCTCACATACAGTTTAGAAATCTACATGTTTAGGGCTGGAGAAATGGCTCAGTGAATAAGAGCACTGGTAACTTTTCCATAGGACCTGGTTTGATTGACAGCATCCAACTGGGAGCTCACAACTGTGTGTAACTATAGTACTCAGGGATCAGATGCCTTCTGGATTCTGTAGGCACTACATGCACATACTGCATAGACATACATGCAAGCAATATATCCATATACATAACACTGATTGACTAAGATCTCAGGGCATAGTAGAACATACCTTTAATCCCTGGATGCTGGAAGTAGAGGCAGAATGATCTCAGAGAGATCAAGGCCAGTTTGGTCTAAGGAACAAATTCCAAGACAACCAGGGTTACAGAAAGACACCCTGTCTCCACAAAAGAAAGAACTGCCTGAAGGCATGAAGAATGAACTTTTAAAGTACTGAAGGAAATTGGGAAAGTATTTACTCTGTCTTAGGGTTTCTATTGCTGTGAAGAGACACCATGACCACTGCAAATCTTACAGAGGAAAAATTTAATTAGGGCTGGCTTACAGTTTCAGAGGTTTAGACCATCATCATCATGGTGGGACATGGAAGCATGCAGGCAGACATGGTGCTAGAAAATGAGCTGAGAGTGGAGAAGGAATTAGATCTTGACTTGTAGGCAAGAGGAAGTAGTCTGAGTGTCGTGCTGCACTAGGCTTGAGCAAAACAGACTTCAAAGCCCAGTCCCATGGTGACACACTTCTTCGAAAAAGACCACACCTACTTCAATAAGACCACACCCAATATAGCCACTCCCTTTAGGGGCCATTTTTTTGAAATCACCATGTACTCTCAACTTTAAAAGAATATACCCACCCTTAGCTGCCAGTAGACCTTTACTGATGGAAAGAAGACTCCAGAGGCCCTCCTTCAACCATGATGAAACAGAGGTTGCCTGAGTCTTACAGTTGCTTGTTCACAGTACTTTTGGAACAGCTATTTCAACTCTAAATTACCTACTACCAACTGTCAGAGGAGACTTTTATCATCAAGCTTGAGAGTAGTACAAATATTTAATTATAAACATGAATATTTAGATGGCAGATTAACAATATGATCATTAACAAAACATCAGTGGGTTCTGCACTTTGGCCTGTAATTCCCAAGCCATGATTTTTTTTTTTACCATATTTACAGTACCAGGCATGAATTCACTTTTATGCAGCTGGTGTCAATCCAATCAAGAAACAGGTTGGTTATACCCATAAGCTGTCATACTAGTATTGCACCAGTGCACACATTTTGCCTTGTAGGTTTGTATTATTGAGCAGGGTATATATCTTCTCTGCAAAGTAACTGCACAGAACCTTGTAGTCCTATGAAAGCTATCCAGCAGGGAGTGTTCCCTGGTAAGTCCAAGATTGCTCTTTCTCTATACCTGGTAACCAATGTGTTTTGTGTCTTCAGCAATGTCATGTACTTATGGTGGCCAAGGAAGAGCTCTGGCAGTGAAGACCTGTTTGGGCTGGTGTGCTTCTGCTGTGTCCATGACCAGTAATTCTTAGGCAGATAACCAACACTTGGTAGAAGCATTTCATTTAATAGCCCTGGTATCTGAGAGCAGAATTATTTACCTATGTGGTATACTGCTTTTCAGAGCTTTAAAAATTATATTTCCTATTAACTTGTAAGACAGTGAGTTTCATAAGGTTTCTTCATACACCCTTCATTTTGTTTATACCACCCACAATTTCTTCTTTATTTTTGGCCATCTCCACTTAAACATCCAGTACACATTATCCAATTACCCATTCTTTTATATCACCAGTGTTCTATCTTTTCCATTAAACTTTTCCTTTGCATTGCAAAATGCTAGATTCCCATCTAGCTTTTCAGGAACATCTCATTTTAGTTGTCCTTTCAGCAGCCCTCATTCATCTCCAGAACTACTGTTGTATTTGCATATAATTGCCCCCATAAGCTCTTAGAGGATGGCATCAGTAGGAGCTGTGGCTGTGTTGGATTAGGTGGGGTTTTAGTGAGGGAAGTGTGCCCTTGTGGAGGCACAGTTGAGGACTCATATATGCCCAAGATACCACCTGTGGTGGTATTGTGTTCCCCAAAATATTGTGTACTTTAATAAACTTATCTGGGGTCAGAGACAGAACAGCCACAATGTTAAACATGAGGATAGGCAGTGGTAGCACACACCTTTAATCCTAGCATTCCAGAGACAGAAATCCCTCTGGATCTCTGTGAGTTCAAGGCCACATGGGAAACAGCCAGGCGTGGTGACCCACACCTTTAATCCCAGAAAGCACACCTTCAATCCCAGGGAGTGGTGGTAGAAAGCAGAAAGGTATATAAGGCGTGAGGACCAGAAACTAGAGGCATTTGCCCTGGAGAGGCATTTGGCCTGGAGAAGCATTTGGCCTGGTTAAGCATTCAGGCTTCTAGCAGCAGTTCAGCTGAGAGCCATTCTGGATGAGGACTCAGAGGCCTCCAGTCTGAGGAAGCAAGACCAGCTGAGGATCCAGCGAGGTGAGATAGCTGTGGCTTATTCTGTCTCTCTGACCTTCCAGTGTTCACCCCAATACCTGGCTCAGGTTTGATTTTATTAATAAGAACTCTTTAAGATTCATGCTACAACCACCCACTTTCAAAGTCCACTTCCTGATGCCTTGTGATGAAGATGTAGCCAATAAATTATCTCCCCGCACACCACCATGATGATAATGGACTAAACCTCTGAACTATAAGTGAACCAACCCAATTAATGTTTTCTTTTTAAGAGTTGATGTGGTCATGGTGTCTCTTCACAGTAATAGGAACACTAAGACAAACTTCAGTAAATATTTAAACCATTATACCCACGATTCCCACTGTCCAATTTCATATAACCTGTATTCTACTATCTAATCTCTCTTCCTGCATCTACACTACTGGTCAATTCTAGTTTCCTGGATTCTACATGTAATCTACATGCAAATAACCAAAAAGTTTGAAGCCAAGACACATAGTTTTGTTTATCCATGTGTCATTATTGATGGACATCTAAGATGATGCCATTTCCTAGATGCTGTCAATATAGAAGCAATGAATGTGATGGGCAAGTGCTCATTGATAAAATGACAAGTCCTTGGAGTTCATGCCCAGGTGTGGTTATTGTGTATCAACTTTCTCTGGGGTCAAACCCATCCATCTTGGGGGAATCTCCTTAAAACACAGGATATTAAAAGAGAGGCATATGAACAGGATGCTCTAAGGCAGTGGACCTCAAGCTTCCTAATTTGAACCTTTAATACAAGTTCTCATCATGTGGTGACCCCCCAACCTAAATTATATTGTTCTTCCTTCATAGCTGTAATTTTGCTACTGTTATGAATTGTTATGAATATATATGAATTATATATTGTTTTACAATATAAAAAATTGATATGCAGGATATCTGAGATGGACCCAAAAGGGACCATGACAGAAGAGTTGAATGCTACTGCTAAAAGGGAAGGCACAATATTTTATCCTGAAGAAAACCTCCTGAAACTCAGAAATAGACAACTTAATACCTTCAGGATGTAGTTGCAGTAAGTGGCGAGACTCAATAATACCCTCCTGCCTCAAGCATATATAATCAGTAAGAACTGCTGAAGGTGTCAGATGGTTGACCTGCACAGAAGATGCTCAGACGAGCTGTGGAGCAGACAGAGGTCAAGCTGACTGGACCAGACAAGACAGGGCAAGCTGCCTGGAAGAGGTAGTGAGTGGCTTGAAAGACACTTCCAACCTCCCTTGAGCTGCCTGCAGTGATCCTCAGGTTCCCAGCTTCATCAGCCATCATCATCACAAAGTTATGCAGATGTCATTGAGTAATTTGTGCTCATGTAAGTAAGCCATCACCCACACTCTTGTAAGTCAAGCCAATTAAATTCATTGGTCCCTTGACTCTATAGATGACTCCATCCATAGTCAAGAGCACTGTCTGCTCTTTGAGAAGACTTACTTTGAATTCCCAGCACCCTTACACTGGCAATCAATCTGTAACATCACCACCAGGGCATCCAATGCCTTCTTCTGGCCTCAGTGGCCACAAGGAACACACATGGTACACAGACATACATACAGACAAAATACTCCTAAAAAGAAACATTATTGGTTCACCATATTAGACTTTATTGGTTCCCCAACTTTGGTTTCCATTGATTCCTATGTTTCCTTAAGTAGATATTTATCATTGTTTCCACAGGAAAAGAGTCACCCATCAGTAGCAAAGGACTCAGGTATGTGGTAGCTGTGGGGCACTTCAAGTGACAGTGGAAAATAGGAAGTGAAGTCAATTTAGTCATATTTTGTTTTGTTAGAAATAATTCTGGAGAACTTCAGTGGGGAAAAAATCTCCTGAGGATTATTATATTGTAGGTGTTAGAAAACTTTCTACATAAAAATTAAAACTGGAGTGAGCAAATATAATTTTATTTTACTATGCATGTGTGTCATGCTGTTTGTATAACATTCACATTGTTGACCATATTTTCATACCAATGTTAAATGGTTCTCATTCCTCTAATTTTAGTACAATGTAAAACTGGGAAAATTGATGTCTCCGGTTTTTTCATAATGTCAGAACTTTTAGAACATTTTGTAGTTCCTTCAGATTCTATCTCTTTTAGGGTTAATGTCTCCATCTTCTAAAATAATTCCAGAAGGATTTTAAGAAGGATTACTCAGTATTTCTGTAGAGTATTAATCACCACCTACATTGTCTCCCCATTGATATCTCCTATTGTCTGTCTTCATTGGAAACTCAATGGTTTCCAATGCTGTAATTTTTATATATTTTGAAATCATCTTTGTGTTTGATCCTCTTCTCAAAATTTTTGAAGTCTGCTGTTTGTCACAAATTTCTATCATTTTAAGACTATTTTCTCTTTCTACAAAAATGCTAGGAAGATTTTGATAGGAATTGCTTAAAATCTTTACAAAGCAGAAATCTTCTACAATGTCTTCCCATGTTTGAATGAGAACATGCTAGCTGTGTGTCAGTGCTCACATGGATGTTATTAATGTTCTGTTTTCTTTGCAATTGACATCTACATTCTAATTTGGTCAGAAAAGGTACTTTCTAACAGTTTACCTGTAGCAGAAATCTTAGATGGTCTTATTAATAAAATCAAACCTGAGGCAGGTATTGGGGTGAACACTGGAAGATCAGAGAGACAGAACAAGCCACAGCTAACCTCACCTGGCTAACTTCTCAGCTGATCTTGTTTCCTCAGACTGGAAGCCTCTGTGTCCTCATATCCGAATGGCTCTCAGCTGAACTGTGCTGCTCAAAACCTAAAAGCTTAACCAGCCAAATGTATAACCAGCCAAATGCTTCTAGTTTCTGGTCCTCACGCCTTATATACCTTTCTGCTTTCTACCATCACTCCCTGAGATTAAAGGCTCGCTTTCTGGGATTAAAGGCGTGAGTCACCATGCTTGGCTGTATCCTTGAACAGATGGATTTCTGCCTCTGGAATGCTAGGATTAAAGGCATGTGCTACCACTGCCTATCCTAAGTATCTACTGGCTTGTCTGTTCTCTGACCCAGATAAGTTTATTAGGATACACAATATTTTGGGGAACACAATACCACAACATTAGCATGGGCTTGGACCTGCCTCAACGGAATGTACCAGGCTCTGCTGACTCCTCAGGGGAGACCTTGACTTGGAGGAGGTGGGAATGGGGGGGAAGGAAGGAGGATGGCTGGGGGCTGGGAGGAGGGAGGACAGGGGAATCTGTGGTTGATATATAAAATGAATACAAAATCTCTTAATAAAAAAAAGAAAAGAACTCTATCATCTTCTTAAGGTCATTTTTAAGGTTGATTTCTTCTGTGTTGGGATGTTCAGGTCTTGCTGATGTGGTTCTGATGGAGCCATATTGGTTTTTATGTTGTTGGCTGTACTTTTGCACTGGCGTCTACCCATCTCTTTAACCAATTGGTGCAAGGGGTGTCTGTGACTGAGGAAGCCTCTCTTGGTCTGATTGATACTCTTGCCCCAGTGGGAGCTCTTGCTCTAATCAGTGCTAATGGACTCTTTTTCTCAGGGAGCAGCTCTTAGACCAATCTGGCGCTGGCAGGCTCTCTTAGTCCAATCGGGTGCTGGCGGTCTGTGTCTCAGGGAACAGTTGCAGTCTCCAATTAATATTCTTTATGTTACAAAACAATACAGGATATGCAAATATACAGTTTAGAATATGTTCACAATTTTTGTGTACATGTTAGTTCATAAATGCACACCACTTGCTTTTATGACATGATTGAGTATATATACATTATTGAATAAAATGTATACATGATTCAAAACACAACATTGATGTTACTGATATGTTTAGAATTATCTATTCCATGCACAGGCAAAACAGAATGGAGACTCACAGAATTAATGACTGATCAGCAGAAAAGGACTTGAGTTGGGAAACATGCAGTAAGTACTGAAACCATGTTCTCCAGGAAAGAGCCTGGATTATACAGAAGGGACACATTAATTTGTATGAGTCAAGAAAGGGTGTAAAAGCAGATGAAGGTGCTCACCAAGAGCAGAATGGTCTTTGTAACTCTGGACTCAGGGGAGGACCTGAGGGAGAAGTTCCTTCTATGAATATGCTTCAATCTCTGCTTGTGTCTGCAGAGGATGAAAACCATGGAGTCACTGGAACAAAGCATCAGCAACATGAAAAAAAATCAGGATTTGAGTGTAATGCTGCAGAGAGAATGTCAAAGTCTTTGTTATGATCAACAGAAGAACAGCATTCAAACAGTTTTAGACTTGTTTGCTGCATGTCACAGAATTATGCAGTGAGACTTCAGCTAATAATTAGAAGGCCAACCCACCAAAAACATGAATTCTGTTGGAGGAACCCACCATGCAAGATATTTTGGAATTATTGCCATTTGGATGGGTAGCTGCTCTTGCTGTAGAAGCCATAGATTCTCACATCTGTTACAATTTTGGGATTTATTCTCAGAGTTTAGTGGTGTTTGAGCATTTATTGAGCACATTTTCCTATACAATGGTATGTTGGATGACATACCCTAGCAATGTCTGTGTCCAGGCAAAATAATCTCACTTGAGACATTCACAGACACCCAAGGACACAAAATTACAACCTAACTGAATTTGCTGATTTACCACCTATGGATAGATAGGAAACAAGCGTGTCCTGTTTTCACCCTGCCAGAAGATAAAAGAGGCCCTGACTGAAACTAATCTCCCAATACTCCTTGCACTTACTTTCACTTCGGTTTATTAATATGAGATTTTAGCTTAGAGATTTAGTGTTTGTGATAAAAGAGAAAGTAATCAACCATTTGTTCTATCCTGGAGGAATAATCTTCCCACAAAACTGTTGAGATTTATTCCACAGAAGACCAGAGTGGCTGAGAGGTTAAGGCTCTGTTTCTTGTACAAAGTAGGGCTAGATGCTTCCTTTGTTCTAACCACCTAGGCAAAAGGTGTAATCTTTTAGATCTGAAAGCTTCTTTAAAGCCAGATAACATTTACAAAAATTGCTAGATATGGACCAAATGTTGCACATTTTCCCCTGCTGTTTCTGTAAGTTGCCTAGTTACTAGGCAGTCACTCTTGCTGCCAGGAAAGCAGCAAGTGAAACCATATTAATAGAAGCAGCACACAGAGAAAACAAGTTTTTACCTTATTCCTGACTTTTACTGATTTTAGAATTTTAGCTTATTACCTGGCCACACATAGGATTGTAGTTTAAGCACAGGAATTCCCCTCTTAGATTCCCTTGTTGATTTAATCTTTAGTTGATCTTATCAGGGAACTTCCATTGAGCACTCCCACTTTACCATAAAAGAAAGCTGACAGTTATTGACTAGTGTAAACTCTTACTAGTTTTCTATAAACCTGAGAAATTCAAGGCTTGTACCATGCCTTGCCAAAGAATTGCTGATTGTGAGTGTACATAAGCTGCAATCCTTACAGTAGCAGAAGAAGAACAATGAAACAATAAAGAGACATGCACAGAAAGAACACCATGTGAGCAGATTCATTTTCACCCTCAGATACTAGTTTTTCCCCACTTGTTGTAGTGTCTTTCTTGAACCCTGAAAGAAGACATTAAGGCTGTTCCTTAAAAGCCTTTGTTAATTGTCATATTCCTATGATTCAGTCTTGAAGTCATATACAAAATACAATCAGCATTTAAAGTGAGGGCCAGGATCCAATTTATGTGTATGCCAGAAGCAATGTAACTGGGAGACTTGACTTTAAGCTGTGTCCACCTGGAGCCTTTTGGGCTGAGGGTGATGGCCTGGAAGACAAGAAGCAGGTGCTGCTGATGGACACACTCTTCCCTACTCTATGAAGATAGATTAGTTTGCACCCAAAATCACTGAGAAAGTCTTTCAACCAAAAGCTGCCATTGTCTGCGGTACTCCTTCACACAGGAGAGTTAAGAAGTTGGCTAATCAAGTGCTGCAGGATCCAGTCTGTGAACCTTAACCTGATCCCAGAGAGGTTAAGCAGCAGCAGGTAGTTGTAGACTAAGAAGGAGTTTCCCAGAACTACAGCCACAGTCTGTGTTAAAATGGTCACTGCTATAACTATGTCCCTGGCTTCCATGATGTCAAATCTTCTGGTCTCAGGATTGTGGCATGGGAAGATGAGGCATGGGATGCAAGCACTACATTATATCCTGCACTCTATATCCATAGTAAGACTAATGCAGAATGCCCATTTGATTTTTTAAGACACAGAATCAAAAAGCAGCATTATAAGCTAGGAGAGCATTATATATATATACACATATAGATGCATATAATGTATAATCCCTAGTTTTGAAGATAGTGTACACATTGTAGTTAATATCCACAGTCTGTGTAGAAGCCTCTGCTCTGGCTCCAGTTATATAGATAAGGAAAATTGAGATAAGCTCATCTAAGTCTATTGTTTGTAAACTTAAGCTTGGTTAATGATAAAGTGAGGACATTTAAGTCCACAAACTTAACAGTTAGGCTACTAGAATCCAAAATGACCTAAAAAGTCATTCAAGTCAGTTCTTAAATTAAACAGCTCCATTCTTAGGTTGGATTTTATACTTTTTACCTCTTCAAAATTACAGTTATTGTATGTTTTTTGAAGTGAATGTTTCCATGTATGTTTAATGGTTTCTTGTATGAGGAAATACATATTCTTTGTGAGCAGTGTATATTTTAATGTACAGCAGAAACTATAACCTTGCAGGAAACAGTCTCAGGAGAAAAAAATAAACAACAGTGCAAAAGTGGACCACTTTTCAGATAGCTGCCTAATGGTTTGTTTATATTTATGTTAGAGAAGCAAATAATACGATAGCCTAATGGAAACCACTCATGCTCTTATGCCTTGCCTAATTTCAAGAAGAAAAAGAAAAGTCCAAAGTAAATGTGTGTACGGCATACACAGTATTATTATTTTGCATCTGGTAGCACACTTCAGTGCCAATTGATACCTGAGCAAGTGATCTCTGATCAGGGAAGTAAGGTTTGCACACCACCCAACTCCAGCATGAAGTCAGCTGTCTCTAACCATCCAAAGGCAACAGGAAGTGATCAGTCTCACTGGGCATGTTTTGAACATACATGAGAACTCAAACCATGCCTCTACAGTGACAACCTTTCTCCAGTAAGGCCCCACCTACTCCAACAACTACCACTCCCTTTGCGGTCAGTTTTCTTTCATACCACCACATTACACTCCCTGGCCCCTAAAGGCTTGTAGGTATATTATAATGCAAAAATGCATTAAGTCCAACTTCAAAAGACCCCACATGCTATTACAGTATCAACAGTGTTTAAAAGTCCAAAGTTCAGAGTCTCTTCTGAGATACATGCAGCCTTGTTAACTGTAATCCCCTATAAAATCAAAATCAAAAAATAAATTGCACACTTCCAACTTATAATGACAGAGGATATGTATTACCATTCCAAAATGCAGGGAAGGCAGCATAGTGATGAAATACTAGACCGAAGCAAGATCAAAAACCAAGTGGGTAAACTCCAACCTGTGGATTTCCATGTCTGATGTGAAAAGGCCATTCAGAGCTATAATTCCCTTCACTTTTGTTGACTGCAACACACATCTTTCTCTTGGAATGGTTCCACTCCTGTTAGCTGCTTTCCTCAGCAGATATCCCATGACTCTGGCATCTCTAACATCTTGGGGTCTCCAAGGCAATCCAGGCTTCTCTGTCAGACCTTCACACGCCTCTCTGGGCGTCCATTCAGGGATAGCCCTGACACATGCCTGGCCTTAGTGGATATCCTTAGTTGAGTAGGAAGGTTCCACAATACCTTTCTTCTATCCTTGAAGCCATAATTATGAAGCTGAAGCTGCCAAGTTCCCTTATACTGGGGCTGAAGTTTGGCCCCTTCTTTAAATTACATCTTCACCAGCTTTCTGTTTTCAAAGGTTTCCTTCACTGCTTAAGGGAGCTGTTCTGGAACTTGCTGTGTAGACCAAGCTGGGCTCAAACTCAGAGATCTCCCTTCTTCTGCCTACCCAGTGCTGGGATTCAAGGCATGCATCAACACCTGGCTCTAAACTTTTCTTCAATTGTAGTCTGGTTATACTTTGCTTTATATCTAGTATCCACTTATGAGTGAGAACATGCCATGTTTATTTTTCTGAGTCTGGGTGACAGCACTAATAATGATATTTTCTAGTTCCATATATTTGCCTGTAAATTTCATGATGTCATTGTTTTTTACAGCTGAGTAGTACTTCACTGTGTATATGTGCCAAATTTTCTTTATCCATTCTTACAGTTGAGGGGCATCTAGGTTGTTTCCAGGTTCTGGCTATTACAAACAATGCTGGTATGAACATAGCTGAGCATGTGTCCTTGTGGTAAGATTGAGCATTCCTTGGACATATGCCCAAGAGTGGTATAGCTGGGTCTTGGGGGAGATTGATTTCCAATTTTCTAAGAAAGTGCCATATTGATTTCCAAAGGGGCTGTACAAGCTTGCATTCCTATCAAAAGTGGAGGAGAGTTCCCCTTGCTCCACATCCTCTCCAGCATAAGCTGTCTTCAGTGTTTTTTATCTTAGCCATTCTGACAGTTGCAAGGTGGTATCTCAGAGTCATTTTGATTTGCATTTCTCGGATGATTAGGGATGT
This sequence comes from Peromyscus melanophrys, assembly GCA_902168415.1. Lineage (NCBI taxonomy): Eukaryota > Metazoa > Chordata > Mammalia > Rodentia > Cricetidae > Peromyscus > Peromyscus melanophrys. Next base: position 22,862 of record CABHPR010154760.1, on the reverse strand, counting down.
TGAGCAATTCCTTAAATGTCTTTCAGCCATTTGAGCTTCCTCTGTTGAGAATTCTCTGTTTAGCTCTATAAGCCCATTTCTTAATTGGACTGTTGGGCATTTTGATGTCTAATTTCTTGAGTTCTTTATATATTCTGGATATCAGCCTTCTGTCAGATGTGGGATTGGTGAAGATCTTTTCCCATTTTGTAGGCTGTCGCTTTGTCTTGTTGACCATGTCCTTTGCTCTACAAAAGCCTCTTAGTTTCAAGAGTTCCCATTGATTAATTGTTTCGCTCAGTGTCTGTGCTACTGGTGTTATATTGAGGACTACATTCCTACTTTCTCTTCTATCATGTTCAGAGTAACTGGATTTATGTTGAGGTCTGTGATTCATTTGGACTTAAGTTTTGTGCATGGTGATAGATATGGATCTATTTGCAGCCTTCTACGTATTGACATTCAGTTATTCCAGCACCATTTGTTGAAGATGCTTTCTTTTTTCCATTGTACAGTTTTGGCTTCTTTGTCAAAAATTATATGTTCATAGGTGTGCGGATTAATGTCAGGGTCTTCAATTCAATTCCATTGGTTTACATGACGGCTTTTCTGCCAGTACCAAGCTGTTTTTATTACTGTAGCTCTATAGTAGAGCTTGAAGTCAGGGATCATGATGCCTCCAGAGGTTGTTTTATTGTACAGGATTCTTTTGGCTATCCTGGGTTTTTTATTTTTCCATATGAAGTTGAGTATTGTTCTTTTCAGGTCTGTGAAGAATTGTGTTGGTATTTTGATGAGGATTGCATTGAATCTGTAGATTGCTTTTGGTAAGATTGCCATGTTTACTATGTTAATCCTGCCTATCCATGAGCATGGGAGATCTTTCCATTTTCTGACATCTTCTTCAATTTCTTTTTTCAGGGACCTGAAGTTCTTCTCATACAGGTCCTTCACTTGCTTAGTTAGAGTTATCCCAAGGTATTTTATGTCATTTGTGACTATTGTAAAGGGTGATGTATCTCTAATTTCCTTCGCAGCCTGTTTGTCAATTTTATATAGGAGGGCTACTGATTTTTTTTGAGTTAATCTTGTATCCTGCTACATTGCTATAGGTGTTTATAAACTGTAGGAGTTCCTTGGTCGAATTTTTGGGGTCACTCATGTACACTATCATGTCATCTGCAAATAGTGAAAGCTTGACTTCTTCCTTTCCAATTTGTATCCCCTCGCTGTCCTTATGGTGTCTTATTGCTCTGGCTAGAACTTCAAGTACTATATTGAATAAGTATGGGGAGAGCGGACAGCCTTGCCTTGTTCCTGATTTTAGTGGAATCACTTTTAGTTTCTCTCCATTTAATTTGATGTTGGCTGTTGGCTTGCTGTAAATTGCCTTTATTATGTTTAGATATGTTCCCTGTATTCCTGATCTCGCCAAGACCTTTATCATGAAGGGGTGTTGGATTTTGTCAAATGCCTTTTCAGCATCTAGTGAGATGATTATGTGTTTTTTTTTTCTTTCAGTTTGTTTATATGGTGTATTACAATGACAGACTTTCATATGTTGAACCACCCTTGCATCCCTGGGATGAAGCCTACTTGATCGTGTTGGATAATTGTTTTGATGTGTTCTTGGATTCTGTTTGCCAGTATTTTATTGAGTATTTTTGCATCAATGTTCATGAGGGAGATTGATCTATAGTTCTCTGCATCTTTGTTTGGCTTAGGAATCAGGGTAATTGTAGCCTCATAGAAGGAGTTTGGTAATGTTCCTTCTGTTTCTATTGTGTGGAACAATTTAAAGAGTATTGGTATTAACTCTTCTTTGAAGATCTGGTAGAATTCTGCACTGAAACCATCTGGTCCTGGGCTTTTTTTGGTTGGGAGACTTTTAATGACTGATTCTATTTCCTTAGGGGTTTTTGGACTATTTAAATAATTTATCTGGTCTTGATTTAACTTAGGTATGTGGTATCTATCCAGAAAATTATCCATTTCTTGTAGATTTTCCAGTTTTGTGGAGTAGAGGTTTTTGAAGTATAACCTGATGATTTTCTGGATTTCCTCAGTGTTAGTTGTTATGTCTCCCTTTTCATTTCTGATTTTGTTAATTTGGATGTTCTCTCTCTGCCTTTTGGTTAGCTTGGATAAGGGCTTGTCTATCTTGTTGATTTTCTCAAAGAACCAACTCTTTGTTTCATTGATTCATTGTATTTTCTCTTTGTTTCTATTTTATTGATTTCAGCTCTCAATTTGATTATTTCCTGGCGTCTATTCTTCCTGGGTGAGTTTGCTTCTTTTTGTTCTAGAGCTTTCAGGTGTGCTTTTAAGTCACTAGTGTGAGATTTCTCCAACTTCTTTATGTGGGCATTTAGTGCTATGAATTTCCCTCTTACCACTGCTTTTATAGTGTCCCATGAGTTTGGATATGTGGTATATTCATTTTCATTGATCTCTAGGAAGTCTTTAATTTCTTTCTTTATTTCTTGCTTAACCCATTGGTGATTCAGTTGAGCATTATTCAGTTTCCATAAGATTGTAGGCTTTCTGTAGTTTTTGTTGTTGTTCAAATCTAACTTTAAACCATGGTGGTCTGATAGAACACAGGAGGTTATTCCAATTGTTTTGTATCTGTTGAGATTTTCTTTGTGGCCAAGTATGTGGTCGATTTTAGAGAAGGTTCCATGGGGTGCTGAGAAGGTATATTCTTTTTTGTTAGGATGGAATGTTCTGTAGATGTCTGTTAAGTCCATTTGAGTCATAACATCAGTTAAGTCCTTTATTTCTCTGTTAAGTTTTGTTTTGGGAGATCTGTCCAGTGGTGAGAGTGGGGTGTTGAATAGTCTCCCACTATTAATGTGTGGGTTTTATATGTGATTTAAGCTTTAGTAATGTTTCTTTTACATATGTGGGTGCCCCTGTGTTTGGGGCATAAATGTTTAGAATTGAAACTTCATCTTGGTGGATCTTTCATGTGATGAGTATGTAATGCTCTTCTTGATCTCTTTTGATTGATTTTAGTTTGAAGTCTATTTTGCTGGATATTAGGGTGGCTACATCTGCTTGCTCCTTAAGACCGTTTGATTGGAAAGACTTTTCCCAGCCTTTTATTCTTAAGTAGTGCCTATCTTTGAATTTGATGTGTGTTTCTTGTATGCAGCAGAAAGATTGGTCCTGCTTTCATATCCATTCTGTTAGCCTGTGACTTTTTTTAGGTGAATTAAGTCCATTGATATTAAGGGATATTAATGACCACTGATTGTTCATTCCTGTTATTTTTTGGTAGTAGTGTGTGTGTGCTTCTCTTCTTTGGGGTTTACTGCTGTGGTGTTATCTCTTGCCTGTGTTTTCGTGGGTGTATCTGACTTCCTTAGGTTGGAATTTTCCTTCTAGGGCTTTCTGTAGGGCTGGGTTTGTGGATAAGTATTGTTTAAATCTGGCTTTGTCTTGGAATGTCTTGTTCACTCTGTCTATGGTGCTTGAGAGTTTTGCTGGGTATATTAGTCTAGGCTGGCATCCATGGTCTCTTAGTGTCTGCATTATATCTGTCCGGGTCCTTCGACCTTTCAAAGTCTCCATTGAAAAATCGGGTGTTATTCTGATGGGTCTGCCTTTATAAGTCACTTGGCCTTTTTCCTTTGCTGCTCTTAATATTCTTTCTCTATTCTGTATGTTTAGTTGTTTAGTTATTATGTGGCAAGGGGACTTTTTTGGGGTGTCTAGTCTGTTTAGTGTTTTATAGGCTTCTTGTATCTTCATTGGCATTTCTTTCTTTAAGTTGGGAAAGTTTTCTTCTATGATCTTGTTGAATATATTTTCTGTGCCTTTGAGTTGGTATTTTTCTTCTTCCTCTATCCCTATTATTTGTAGGTTTGGTCTTTTCATGGTGTCCCAGATTTCTTGGACATTTTGTGTTATGACTTTTTTGGCTTTGGTATTTTCTTTGATGGATGAATCTATTTCCTCTATTGTATCCTCTACACGAGAGATTCTCTCTTCCATCTCTTGTATTCTGTTGGTTGTGCTTGCATCTGTGTTTCCTGTTCCTTTACTCAGATTTTCTATTTCCAGCATTCCCTCTATTTGTGTCTTCTTCATTGTTTCTATTTCCCTTTTCAGGTCTTGGACTGTTTCCCTCACCTATTTCATTGCTTTTTCATGGTTTCCTTTAAGGGATTTATTGTTTTCTTCTGCTTTAATTGTCTTCCCCTCTAGTTTTTTACAGCGTTCTTCCCTTTTTTTGTTTGACTTTTCATTCTCTTTATTGATTTCCTCCAGTTTTTTGTTTATCTTTTCCTCAATTTCATTTTTGATTTTTTTCTTTAAAGGCCTCTAGCATCTTCATGATGCTATTCTTAAGGTTGCTTTCTTCTGCATCTTCCACTTTGTGATGTTCAGGTCTTGCTGTTGGAGGAGGGCTAGGTTCTGGTGATGCTTTATTGCTCTTTATGTTGTTGTATGTACTTCTGCCTTAATGTCTGCCCATCTCCTCATGGATTCATTCTTGGTCTTATCAGGGCTCTTGGTCCAGTCTGAGCTGACAGATTTGGTGTTTCAGGAAGCCTCTCTTGGTCAAATGAGAGGTGGCAGATTCTACTTCTCAGAAAGCCACTCTTGGTCTAATCAGGGCTGGCAGATTCCATTTGTCCTGAGTTCACTCTGGGTCCAATGATGGCTCTCTGTCCAATGAGAGCTCTCTCTTTCTCTGGGCTGGATAGGAGCACTCTGGGCTAGATGGGAGCTCTCTGGGCCAGATGGGAGCTCTGGGCCAGATAGGAGCTGAGAGCTGGTCTCTAAGTCTCAGGAAGTGGTTGGGGTCTTGGGCGGATGGGTGTGGGGGCAGTGCGTGTAGTTTTCAGGGTCTGCTGGGGGGTCTTAGATAAGGGGAACCTTCCCACAGGAGCCCTGCCTGCTTGCCAGCAACTGAGGCTGAGTTGGGTGGGTCTTCCCCGGGAATAGCTGGGGCCCAGCGATGGGACCTAGGGTCAGGCCTCGCTGTGTATGACCCCAGTCACTCACCTCTGTCTGGATGGGAGCTCTGGGCCACACCAGCTTCATTCTTAAGTCCATTTGATTAGAAAGTCATTTCCAAACCTTTATTATGAGGTAGTGTCTTTATTTGAAGTTGAAGTATGTTTCTTGTTAGCAGCAGAAGGATGAATCCTCTTTACACATTCTGTTAGCCTGTGTCTTTTAATAGGCAAATTGAATCCATTGATATTAAGGAATATCAATGGTCCGTGATTGCTAAGTCATGTTATTTTAGGGGGGCATGGTATGTATTTCTCTTCTTTGGGATTTCTTGCTATGTGGTTATCTACTGCCTGTCCTTTCAGGGGTGCACCTAACTTCCTTAAGTGGGATTTTTCCTTCTAATGCTTTCTGTGGAGTTGAATTTGTGGATAGGTCTTGTTTAAATATGGCTTTTTTCTTGGAGTATCTTGTTTGCTTCATTTAAGATGATTGAAAATTTTTCTGAGTATAGCAGTCTGGGCTGGCATTCATAGTCTCTTACTTTCTGAATTACATTCTGTTCAGGGCCTTCTGGCTTTCAGAGTCTCCACTGAGAAGTTGAGTCTTATTCTAATTCTAGCCTTTATTAATCACTTGGTCTTTTACCTTGCTGCTCTTAATATTATTTCTTTATTCAGTATCTTTAGTGCTTTGATTATAATGTGGCAAGAGGATGTTTGGGGGTGTCTAGTCTATTTGGTGTTCTGTAAACTTCTTGTATCTTCATAAGTATTTCCTTTTTTATATTGGAAAAGTTTTCTATGATTTTGTTGAATATATTTTCTTTGCCTTTAGTTGGTATTCTTCTCCTTCTTCTATCCCTAATCTTAGGTTTGTCCTTTTCATGGTGTCCCAGATTTCCTGGATGTTTGTGTAATGATTTTTTTTTGGCTTTAGTGCTTTCTTTGATGGACTACTCTGTTTCCGCTATTGTATCCTCCAAGCCAGAGATTCTCCCTTCCATCTATTGTATTCTGTTGGTTATGCTTGCATCTGCAGTTCCTGTTCATTTACTTAGATTTTCTATTTCCAGCATCATTTCTATTTTAATATTCAGGTCTTGAACTGTTTTCTTCACCCGTTTAATTGCTTTTTCTTGGTTTTCTTGGCTTTCTTTAAGAAATTTATTGATTTATTCCAATTTTTGTTAGTCTTTTCCTCCAATGTTTAGAGTGTTTCATTTCCTGTTTAAAGGCCTCTATTATCTTCATGAAGTTATTTTTAAAGTTGCTTTATTCTGCTTCTTTTCTGTTGTGATATTCAGGTCTTGCTATTGTAGAACTGCTAGGTTCTGGTGGTGCAATATTGCTCTTTAAGTTTTTGTATGTATTTTTACACTTGTGCTTACCAATCTCTTTCTCCAATAGGTGCAAGAGGTGTCTGTCTGGGGCCTGGCCATAGATCTCTTCATCTGCTTCCATCAGTCATTAGATGAGAGTTCTATCATGACAGTTAAGGTGTTCAGTCATCCGATCACCAGAATAGGTCAGTTCAGGCTTTCTTTTGACCACTGCCAGTAAGTAGTCTATTGTGGAGGTATCTTTGTGGATTTCTGGGGACCTCTCTAGCACTTTGCTTCTTCCTATTCCCATGGGGTCTTCATTTATCATGGTAT
>CABHPR010154760.1:0-16158 GCA_902168415.1 Peromyscus melanophrys | reverse complement strand
TTCCCATCTCCTCCAGGGCAAAGACTCCCCTGAGGATTGAGTTCAACCTGGTAGATTCAGTCCAGGCAGGTCCAGTCCCCTCCTCTCAGGCTGAGCCAAGTGTCCCTGTATAAGCCCCAGGTTCCAAACAGCCAGCTCATGCACTGAGGACAGGACCCGGTCCCACTGTCTGGATGCCTCCCAAACAGATCAAGCTAATCAACTGTCTTACTTATCCAGAGGGCCTGATCCAGTTGGGGGCTCCTCAGCTATTGGTTCATAGTTCATGTGTTTCCTTTCATTTGGATATTTGTCCCTGTGTTTTTTCCAACCTTGGTCTCAACAATTCTCGCACATGCAAACCCTCCTCTTTCTCACCAATTGGACTCCTGGAGTTCCACCTGGGGCCTGGCCATGGATCTCTGCATCCGGTTCCCTCAGTCATTGGATGGGGTTTCTAGCATAACAATTAGGATGTTTGGCCATCCTATCACCAGAGTAGGTCAGTTCCAGTTGTCTCTCGACCATTGCCATTAGTCTATTGTGGGGATATCTTTGTGGATTTCTGTAGGCCTCTCTAGCATTTTGCTTCTTCCTATTCTCACGTGGTCTTCATTTATCATGGTCTTTTATTCCTTGTTCTCCCTCTCTGTTCTTGATCCAGCTGGGATCTCCCGCTCCCCTAAGCTTTCTTTCCCTTGACGCTTGCCCTTCATTACTCCCACTCACGTCCATGTTGTTCATGTAGATCTCATCCATTTCTCTGTCACTGGACGATCCCTGTGTCTTTCTTGGGGTCCTGTTTTCCAGGTAGCCTCCCTGGAGTTGTGAGTAGCCATCCAGTCATCCTTGTTTTACATCTAGTATCCTCCTATGAGTGGGTACATACCATGTTTGTCTTTCTGGGTCTGGGTTACCTCACTCAGGATGATTTTTTCTAGATCCATCCATTTGCCTGCAAACCTCATGATGTCATTGTTTTTCTCTGCTGAGTAGTATTCCATTATGCTGGAGTGGATGTGGAGCTATGGGAACTCTCCTCCACTGCTGGTGGGAATGCAAGCTTGTACAACCACTTTGGAAATCAATATGGCACTTTCTTAGAAAATTGGGAATCAATCTCCCCCAAGATCCAGCTATACCACTCTTGGGTATATACCCAAGGAATGCTCAATCATACCACAAGGGCACTTGCTCAGGTATGTTCATAGCAGCATTGTTTGTAACAGCCAGAACCTGGAAACAACCTAGATGCCCTTCGACCCCCTCTGTTTTTGATCCAGTTGGGATCTCTGCTCCCCTAAGCTCTCTTTCCCCTGACCCTTGCAATTCATTACCCCCCCCCACATCCAGTTTGCTCATGTAGATCTCATCCATTTCTCTGTCATTGGGTGATCCCTGTGTCTTTCTTGGGGTCCTCTTTACTAGGTAGCCTCCCTGGGGAGCTCCAGGAGTCCAATCAGCAAGAGAGAGGAGGGATTATATGAGCAAGAGATATTGAGACCATGATTAGAAAAAGCACAGGGACAAACAGCCAAACTAGTGGAAACACATGAACTATGAACCAATAGCTGAGGAGCCCCCATGGAACTGGATCAGGCCCTCTGGATAAGTGAGACAGTTGATTAGCTTGAACTATTTAGGAGTCCCCCAGGCAGTAGGACTGGGACCTGTCCTTAGGGCATGAGCTGGCTTTTTGGAACCTAGGGCCTATGCTGGGACACTGCTCAGCCTACGTGAAGGGAGGAGGGGACTGGACCTGCCTCAACTGAATCTACCAGACTAGGCTGACTCCCCAGGGGAGACCTTGCCTTGGAGGAGGTAGGAATTGGGGGGTGGATTGAGGGGAGGATGCGGAGGCGGTGGCGGGAGGAGGGAGGACAGGGGAATCTATGACTGATATGTAAAATTAAATTAATTATAAAATTTTAAAAAAATCAGCCATGTAAAGATGGATATTATACAGAGAAAAAAAACTTGATTTTTCAATAAAGGAGTTTCTACATTTTTTGCATCCGTAAGGTTTCTCCCCAGCATGAATTCTTTGATGTGTTTTAAGACCTGAGCACTGGGTAAAGAATTTGTCACAAATGTTATACTTGTAGGGTTGCTTTCCAGTATGTATTCTATGATATACAGTGAGGTTTGAGTCAATACAGAACCATCTTCTGCATTTCCCACACCAGTCTCTCCAATGTACATTTGTTGTTGCAAAAGACTGTATGCAGAAACAAAATAGGCATCATATTCTTCCTGTCTGTGCTTTTTTTTCCCTGTAGAGTGTTTGATTTTGAGTAATGTTGTAATGCAAATATAAACATTTCTCACAATCTTTTGATTTGCAATATTCTTCTGCAGTGTTCATGCTTTCATGCCTATCTGGGTTTGATGAATCAACAGGGACATCCTTGTGTTTATTGCATGTATATTATTAGAGTTTTCTGTAGTTTCACTTGTTTTATAAAGTGTATATTTGTAAGGATCCTGAAGCAACTTGCCAAAGTGATTACATTGACAATACTCCTTTTCATCCTTCACATGTTGATGAACACTATCACATATGCAATTGTTCTCTGAAAAATGAGTGCAATTCAGATTAATAGGGCTTGTTCCAAGAGTAAAAATTTGCTGACTTTCTGCCTAAGTTCTAAAAACAATTTAATCGGCAACTACTTATAATAGAGCTTACAGAAGTAAACCTCTTTCTTTCACTATACTTATATGTATTTTAACAAAAATAGAATAATAACCTTTAAGAAAGTTAAAACAAATAATTGAGGAATCAGTAATTAGCCTTAGGATGGCACTCACTGACTGATTATATTTAGAACACATGTGTCTATTTTTAAATTTTTTTTTTAGAAAATTTAAAGAAGGGTATAATCCAATCCCAGGTTCACAGTCTTTATGCTTACTAATATATAAAAATGAATGTTATAGTTCAGAAGACACAATGCCTTTAAATATTAAAGGCTTACTGAAAAGTATCAAAGGATTTTTTAAAAAAACAAATTAGATTCTTCAAAAGTAATGGATGCAAAGAAAGGATTCTGCCAGATGCTGGAGGCTCCAAATCAGTGGTTCTCAACCTCTGGGTCATGACAATCTGAAAACATATATTTCCAATGATCTTAGCAACTGAGACATCGCTTAGTAGCAAAAACTACCGTCAAGAAGGAGGACTTAAAATAATTTTATGGTTGGGGCTTACCACAATGCAAAGAAATACATTAAAGGGTCATAACATCAGCAACACTGACAACCACTGCTCTAGGTCATTTGAGGCAGGGCTATCACAGACAGCCATTGCTTATTTCTATCTAGCATTGACATACTTCCAAGGTAGACAATTATGAAATAATCCTACTCCATGGATTCACATTAGGCTGAGAATTTACAAAATTATTCCAACCTAATGTCAGCATATTCAAATAAAATTGCATTTTATACAAGTATTGTCAGTATAATTCAGGTGCAATAAAACACAGCTTCTTAAAATATTTAAAATAGGCCACATGCATCCTGGGGCCAGGACATTACATTAATTTAAATGACCAGGAAACCTTTCAAGTAGAGTGGAATAAAGCAAAAAATATTCTCAGTCCTTATTTTCCTTTTCATTTCAAGTTATCCCTGTTTTCTTACTCATTCCCAAACTCAAGCTGGTTTTAGCTACTCTCTCTTCTCCATATTACAGGGCAATATCATTTGCTCCAGATAGTTAGTTATCCAAGCCTACCTTGCATACAATGATCCACTTGTTCTGTTAGGTTGCCCTTGACCCATGCTAGAATTTTCAGAAAGAATATAGACATCTAATATAGTACTCAACTCACTACATAAAGAGAACACTATTTAGAAGAATACTGGAATGATTTCCCAATTGCTATTTCCTATCAGAATCTTCCACATATGTAGGGAGAATTTTAAGTTTCTACATCTTTAGTTTTTTGTCACAATTAAAACAATGTCAAGTGCAATGATGGATAATGCACTTTAATATTTGGGTAGAAATATTATACACTATTCTATTTCTGAGTTCATTGTGGAACTAAAATGAAGGGTGCATAACACCTCTAAAATGAAAAATGTTAAAAAAAAAGCAAAAACAAAAAACAAATAGCAGATACCAAGGAAAAAAGGTCTTTTCTACTACCAAGCATTCCCTAGTCTCTTGCTGTTTCCAAGAGAGACTAACAGAGAGTTCACAGCTTACAGATTAGGTACATACAAAGCCTGCGTTAGGAATTGTACAAGCAAAATGTTCTCACACACAGAAAACAGATTGCTATAATTCTCCAACATCACATTAATGTACAAAGTCCTCTAAGCAGAGTCCAGGCATTCCTTCTCCTCTGAGAGATGTCCACAGTCATATCCCTGAATGTCAATAGACCCTGAAACAAAAGGCATACTTTGATTGCATGATACTAGACAGAGTGCTTTCCTGGATATAAGAAGACTTAAAGAAATTAGGAATGTAGATGAGTGAAAAATTGCTCAAAAGATGATTTCTAACATAGTGAAACTGTATAATGAATGTTCTAACTCTGAAAACAGGATAACATAATAGTCTCACAAGCATATCCATGTAACAAGACACACATTTAAGATCTGGACAGGGTTATCTAACTAGTATGTGTTATGTTTCACAGGATGTCATTGTACACGTCTCAGAAGAGAAATCCTTGAGGATGTGCTTTCAAATGCTGTACATGAAGATCATGCTACAGCACTGACACCAAATCAATCCTGTGTGTACGTGGGCCTTACATGACTCTATTCTACCAAGTTCACTTGGGATCTTTAGACTCTAGGTCTGAAGTCACATCATTAAATAGCAAAGGGGTAGATACAAAAGGCAAAATTTATGACTGACACAATAGTCAAAGAGTTTGGGGTTTTCCCCACAGTAACAAGGAATGTGACACTGTGAATTGCAAATAATATTAATATATAAAATCAAGTGGTCTATAGAATTAATTTCATAAGAATATTAGGCCACTTCCAAGTAAATAGAAAAATCAGCACCAGCCACATTTAATATAATCTAATGTTTTCTAAAAGTATTTAGAAGGTGACTTAGACAAACAGCGATTTGAGAAATTTTGAAGATTTCTCTCACAAAGAGTTATAAAAATTGATGGGAGATCCTCTGAAACCGCAGATGCTCCCTGAGACCAAGATTCTGCCAGCTCCAATTGGACCAAAATGTGAGTCTTTGTTCTCCTAGCCAGACAACCTATCCTCTAGGCTTTAGACTCAGAAGCACAACCCATGCCCCCATACTCCTACCCATTGCAGCCTTAGTTGCAGGCCAGCAGGCAGGACTGATGCAGGCAGGCCAGAATACAACACCCATTGGACCCTATAATCTACAAGTCCCATTCCAACCCACAAACCCACCCATCACTGAAACTGCAGCTCCTACCCAAGACCCAGAATCCATCAGCTCTGTTTGGACCAAGAGATGAGTCATCGTTCTCCTAATCAATCACCTCAGCCTCTCGGCCTTTGGCCAAAGAGAATAACCCATACCCCTCCCATCATAGTCCCAGTTGCAGGCCAGCAAGCAAGAGTCCTGAGCTCAGGCCATCCCACCACCAATCCCTGTGGGACCCTACAATTTGTCCCCCAAACCAACCCATCCACCTGAGACCTCAGCAGCTTCCTGAGGCACAAATACCACCAGTGCCAATTGCACCAAGAGTGGCTCCCTGAGATACAGACACCATTTTGCAACATTTGGAGGGAGATATAGGTGGCTCCCAGTACAAGAATACATTCAACAACATAAAGAGCAATATGGCAACACTAGAAACTAGTGGTTCTACTACAGCAAGACCTAGATATACCAACATAGCATATGAAAACAACCTTAAAAGTGACTTTATGAAGATGATAGAGGACTTTAAAGAGGAGATGAGCATGTAAAGAACTGCTAAATACAAATATCTGAAGCCCAATGCATCTAAAACATAAATGTATAATCAAAGTCAGGTGTTGTAGCATATGGCTTTGATCCTAGCATTTGAGAGGCAAAGGCAGGGGAATCTCTGTGAGTTCAAGGCCAGCCTCGTCTACTGTAACACAATTCTTTAAAGGTCTTATTAAACAAAAAACAGAGCCAGAAATTTGGGTTAAAGCCTTAGAGAGATTAGAGAAATACGGAAAGCCACCAGCTAACCTCACCTCACCAACTCTGCAGCTTCCAAAGAGAGTGACTTCCTGTCTACCCAGGCTTATATGCCTTGCTTTTCTGCCCTCTCATTGGCTCTTAGCCAAGCTACCTCACTTCCTCTTCCTACACAGCTCTGTCACTGTCTGTCTGTACAGGCATCCAGGTCTCTATGGTTGGTACTGGGATTAAAGGTGTGTGTCACCACACTTGGCTCTATTCCCTAGTGTGACCTTTAACACACAGAGATCCTGCCTGCTAAGGGATTAAGGGCATGTGTTGCCTGACTTCTTTGTTTACTTAATATGGCTGGCCTTTTCCCCCTGATCTCCAGGCAAGCTTTATTTAAATAAAATATCACCACATTTCAGCACAATTAAACTATCACCACAGTCTAGTGAGTTCCAAGAAAGCCAGAATTACATAGTGAGACCCTCTCTAGAAAATCCAAAAAGAAAAAAAAACATGTAATGAAAATCCTAAGAAAAGATGTAGTTCTCAAAAAAAAAAAATAACAAACCAATACATATATGTCTATATTTTTAATTTCAAAAAATACACATATTTATATATTTTTGAATATGACTTTTTGGTCAGCAAGTATAGATGTACACCACATGAGTATCTGCTGCCCACTGAGGCCAGAAGAGGGCATTTCACCCATGAAAGTGGAATTGCAGACAGTTGTGGGGCACCATTTGGGTGCTGGGAAGCAACAAAGGTCCTTGGCTAGGGCAACAAGAGCTCTTCACCACTGAGGTTGCTCTGAAGACAGCAAAAAATATCTTTAAAAGGATTCATCATCCTTAGCCATAAGAGAATCACAAGTTCAAAGCCAACATATACTCCTCACCTAGTGACAATGGCTAACATTAAGAAAACCAATGAAGGAGCCTGGTGTAGTGTGCATGCCTTTAATCACACCACTCTGGAGACAGAGGCAAGTAAATATCCTTTAATCTATGCTACCCTTGTCTAAATAGCAAGTTGCAGGAAAGTCAGAAATATGCAGTGAGACCCTGTCTCAAAAAAAAAAGAAAGAAAGAAAGATAGGAAGAAAGAAAGAAGGAAGAAGAAAACAAATGGCAAGAAATGCACCTGAGGAAATATAAGAGTGGAATCCTTATTTTTGCCTTATGGGAATGTGAGCCAGTGAAAACTTTAGAAATCAGTTTTGAGGCTTAAAGCCTAAAATTTGAACCATCATATTACTCACCATACCAAACACTGAGAAATATATCCAGCTCTCAAAAGCCCAACAGAGAAGAGCACTTGCACATACAGGCTTATTGCTACATAGTTCACAAGAGATAAGAAATGGAACCAGCATAGATAACTAGCAGCAGATTAATAGGTCAAGAAAATGGAGTGAATTTACATGATGGAATTTCACTTTGCAGCCAAGAAAACCGTGAGCATGATATTTGTACTAAAATAAACAGAAATGAAAATAGTATTAATTGAAGTAGTTCCTAATAGGAAAGAAATTTCTGGCATGTTTTCCTCCCATGTACTGATTCCATATTTTATTTTCATACATCTCAGTGTGAGTGTGAGTCTTGGGCATTACTCTAGACCAGTGGTTCTCAACCTGGGGGTGGAATTAACCTTTCACAGGGTTCAAATATTAGACATTCTGTATATCAGATATTTACATTACAATTCATAACAGTCCCAAATTACAGTTATGAAATAGCAACAAAATTAATTTACAGTTGGGGGCAGTCACTATAACATGAGGAACTGTATTAATGGGTCACAACATTAAGGACAGGCCCCTGGGATTTTGACCATGTTCCAATAAGTATATGGGCAACACAAATTGAACTTAGTGTGTTGTTATTCTTTGTATGTGGAAGGCAGACCTGGAAGGAATGAGATTGGGGTACATTCATGGGATTCCTAAATATTCACAGAAGTATTATTTTGGGGAAAACATAAGTAAATCAGAAAAAAAGAAAGTAAAAAAGGGGGTGGAGAGGCTGAGGACCACTGTTCAGACAGAGGAAACTTAGAGGGGAACAAGAGCTCTTGATGGAACTAGAAATAAAGGCAAAATAAGGTTTATTATGAGGAAGGGCCTAGAAAACACAATGCAGTCTTCAGGCAGGAAAGCATCACTAATGAGCAACACAGCACTGTAGTCTTAACCTCTCACTTATACACAAACTCACAACTCAGGAAAAGGACTGCTTCCATAAGGACAGAGGGCAGAGGCATGCTGTGTTCTCAGGATAAACACAGAAATTATCTCCAGTAAGAACATCACAGCCACAACTCCAAATAGGCTGCACCATTAAAGAGAATAAAAACTGAAATCAAAACAATCACAAGATAGGCCATGGATGTGCCTTGCAATAAACATGAAAGTTGGCTATAAGTATGGTAGGAGACAGAAAAAGCCTATTAAAATATGAAGTCTCTTAAAAATAAAAAAATAATATTAAGAAATGATAAAATGTTTTATTCACTAGGAAGATATGTGATCAAGATGAACACAATTCATGGAACAGTTTCCAAACACATGAAGAAGCAACCACTAGCAGAATGGCAGGGAAAAAACAGACAAGGATACTGGGAATCTTCAGCATCCATCCATCATTCACTGTTGGATAAAGACAGCAGACAGTAATAAGTCAGAAAGAGGAGCATCAACTGCATAGAAAACTCACTTGACAGCAGAAGATCCACAGTGTTCTGAAACTTCAAGAACAGTCTCCAGCATGGTCCTGTCTTACAGGTAGAGTAGGCCTTAAAATTAGTAAAGGTACATGATTAGAAAGTACCTTTCCTGACCAAATTAGAATGTAGATGTCAATTGCAGAGAAAACAGAACATTAATAACAGCCATGTGAGCACTGACACACAGCTAGCATGTTCTCATTCAAACATGGGAAGACACTGTAGATTTGTGCTTTGCAAAGATTTTAAGCAATTCCTATCTTCCTAGCATTTTTGTAGAAAGAGAGAATAGTCTTAAAATGATAGAAATTGTGACAAACAGCAGACTTCAAATATTTTGAGACAAGGATCAAACACAAAGGTGATTTCAAAACATATGAAAATTACAGCAATGGAAACCATTGAGTACTATAATGAAGACAGACAGTAGGAGATATCAATGGGAAGACAATGTAAGTGGCATTTAATATACTACTGAAATGCTGAGTAATTCTTATCAAAGTCCTTCTGGACTTATTTTAGAAAATAGAGTAATTCTAAAAGAGATATGTAGTTGTATTTTATAAGAAAAAAGAAACACTGTAGCTGTATTTATAAAGAAAAAGAAACACACCAAGCCAAAGTAAAGAGAAAAGCCAAAGAGGTCAGAACTAAGAGCCTTAACCGCTTTCCGTTCGCTAGTCTCTCCCTGAAGCAACGTCTCCCTGCTCAAAAGGGGGGTTGTCCTTAAATAGAATTCTGTTCTGCCTTCTCATTGGTTGTAAACCCAACTGCCTAACTGCCTCATCACTACTTGTTCACCAGACTCTGGCTATGGCTTGCTAATAGCTCTGACCCCTAGGCTACTTTATTTATTAACATATAACATTTAAATAAAAAAGAAAATATCACCATAGAGATAGAATCTGAAGGAACTACAAAATATTCTAAAAGTTCTGACATCATGAAAAAACCTGGAGATATCAATTTTCACAATTTTACACTGCACTAAAATCAGAGGAATGAGAACCATTTAACATTGGTATGAAAATATGATCAACAATGTGAATGTTATAGGAACAGCATGACACACATGCATAGTAAAGTAAAATTATATTTGCTCCCCCAGTTTTAATATTTTTTCAAAGGGAATAAGAGATAGTTTATTCTGGAGCCGAATGTGAGTGACCATAGTCTAGAATGCAGATTTAGGTTACCTCAAACAGCACGCTCTGACATGGAAGCAGTTTTGTGAAGTTTTTTTTTCCCCTATGGATATAATTCTTTATTGAGGTCTAACATATATAGCCTATAGGATGGACTTAGATTCCACCTCCCACAATACAAAAACAATTCAGAGTTGTGCAAGACAGAGTATAGGGTACTGCCGCTGTTGACATGACTTTCTGGGTTTAGGAAATTAAATACTCCAGACCAACTAAATGCTTAAAATACAGGGAAAGAAAATAATTGGCATTTCTCACATTTCAGGAAAAGATTGGCTGAGTACTTGAGACGATTTACTCCTTCATCTTTTATGGGCCTAGGTCAAGCTAATAATGTAGCCAGAAGCTCAGGAATATTAAGATGGTCAGATAAAAAAAATTATGGCATATTCTGTCCAGATGTCATCCCCTTCTTACCTATTACCCTGTGAGGAAGACATGTCCTGCAACAAAGGGGTGTGTTATTAATCTCTAGTATGGAGTATTTCAGCTCAAATGCTATAGATGGGTTTTTTTTTAATGCCGAATGCCATTTGTTGAAGGAGGGAGGACCAGTTTTAATTTTTATGTAGAAAGTTTTCTAACACCTACAATAGAATAATCCTCAGGAGATTTTTTCCCTCAGGCAATTCTCCAGAAATATTTCTAACAAAAGAGAATGTGATAAAAATTGATGTTACTTCCTATTTACACTGTCATGTAAAGTGCCCCACACCCCTATTCAATCCCTGCAACATATGTAAGTCCTTTGCTACTGATGGGTGACTCTTCCTGTGGAAATAATGATAACTATCTACTTAAGCAGATAAGGTATCCATGGAAACCAAAGTTAGGGAACCAACAAAGTCTAATTTGGAAAATCAATAATGTTTCTTTTAGAAGTATTTTGTCTGTATGTATGTCTGTGTACCATGTGTGTTCCTTGTGGTCAACTGTGACCAGAAGAGGGCACTGGATGCCCTGGTGGTGAGGTTACAGTGTGAGGGTGCTGGGAATTCAAAGTGAATTGTTTGAAAAAGCAGACAGTGCTCTTAACTACAGATCATCTCTAAAGTCAAGGGGAACAATGAGTTTTATTGGGGTATCTTACAAGAATGTGGGTGAGGGGTTACTTATAAAAACAAAAAGGACTCAATGACAGCTGCATCACCCTGTGAGGGTGATGGCTAATGAAGCTGGGAACCTGAGG
Organism: Peromyscus melanophrys; assembly: GCA_902168415.1. Lineage (NCBI taxonomy): Eukaryota > Metazoa > Chordata > Mammalia > Rodentia > Cricetidae > Peromyscus > Peromyscus melanophrys. The sequence goes on along the minus strand of CABHPR010154760.1, from coordinate 4,925 downwards.
GTCACTGCACAGCTTGCAGGCAGCTCAAGGGAGGTCGGAAGTGTCTTCCACCCCTCACTGCCTCCTCCAGGCAGCTTGTCTTGTCTGGTCCAGGCAGCTTGACTGGTGTCTGTTTCATTGCTGGTCTGAGCATCTTCTGTGCAGGTCAGCTGTCTGACACCTTTAGCAGTCCTTACTGGTTATATATGCTTGAGGCGGGAGGATACTATTGAGTCTTGACAGTTTCTGTGACTACCTTCTGAAGGTATTAAGTTGTGTATTTCTGAGTTTCAGGAGGTTTTCTTCAGGATGAAATATTTTGCTTTCTCTTATAACAGGGGCATGCAACTTTTCTGTCATGATACTTTTAGGGTCCATATCAGATATCTTGCATATCAGATTTTTATATTACAATTCATAATAGTAGCAAAATTACAGCTATGAAGGAAGAACAATATAATTTAGGTAGGGAGATAACCACATTGTGAGGAACTGTATTAATGGTTTATATTAGGAAGCTTGAGGTCCACTGCCTTAGAGCATCCTGTTCATATCCCTCTCTTTTAATATCCTATGTTTTAGACTAAACAACTAAATAAGATTAAATGTAGAATCCACAAAACTAGAATTGACCACTACTGTAGATGCAGGAGGAGAGGTTAGATAGAATACGGGTTATATGAAATCGGACAGTGGGAATCGTGGGTATAATGGTTTAAATATTTACTGAAGTTTGTCTTAGAGTTCTTATTACTGTGAAGAGACACCATGACCACATCAACTCTTAAAAAGAAAACATTAATTGGTTCGATTCACTTACAGTTCAGAGGTTTAGTCCGTTATCATGGTGGGCAGCCAGGCGGTGTGCAGGCAGATAATGTGCTGGCATTATTCATCACAAGGTAACAGGAAGTGGACTCTGACACTGGGTGGTATTTTGAGCTTATATGAGACCTCAACTGTGCCTTCACAGTGACACACTTTTCTCAATAAGAACCCACCTAATCCAACACAGGCACGCCTCCTAATAGTGCCATTTCCAAGGTTATGGGGGTGAATTACATTCAAACTACCACAGTAGTTTGGGGTATGAATGAGATCTGCTGAAAGTCAACTAAAATGAGATGTTCATGAAACACTAGATGGGAGTCTATCATTTTGCAACACAAAGAAAAACATAATGGAAAGATAAAACACTTGTGATATAAAAGAATGGGTAATTGGATAATGTGTACTAGATGTTTAAGTGGAGATGAGGCAAAAATAAAGGAGTGATAGTAGGCTGGTTAACCAAAATGAAGGATGTATGAAAAAGCCTTATGAAAATCACTGTCTTACAAGTTAATAGGAAATATAATTTTTAAAGCTTTGAACATCAGTATCCCATATAGGTAAATAATGCTGCTCTCAGATACCAGGGCTATTAAATGAAATGCTACTTACCAAATATTGGTTATCTGCCTAAGAATTACTGGTCATGGACATAGCAGAGGCACACCAGTCAAAACAGGTCTTCATTGCCAGTGTTCTTCCTTGGCCACCATAGGTATATGACATTACTGAAGAAACAAAACACTTTGGTTACCAGGTAGAGAGAAAGAGCAATCTTGAACTTACCAGGGAACACTCCCTGCTGGATAGCTTTCATAGGACTGCAAGGTTCTGTGCAGTTACTTTGCAGGGAAAAGATGCCAATGGTCTTACTTTCCCTGTATCCTGCATCAATAATACAAAACTACTAGGCAAGGCATGTTCACTGGTGCAATAGTATGACAGCTTGTGGGTGTAACCAACCTGATTTTTGATAGGATTGACACTAGCTGCATAGAAGGGAATTCATGCCTGGTATTGTACACCTGGTTAAAAAAAATCATGGCTTGGGAATTACAGGTCTAAGTGCAGAACATCCTGATGTTTTGTTAATATTTAGATCTGCCATCTAGATATTCATGTTTATAATTATCTATTTGTACTATGGTCAACCTTGGTGATCAAAGTCTCCTCTTACAGTTGGTAGTGGGTAATTCAGAGTTGAAATAGCTGGTCAAAAAGTACTGAGAACAAGCAACTATAAAATTCAGGCAATTTCCATTTCATCATGTTTGAAGGAGGGCCTCTGGAGTCTTTTTTCCATTATTAAAGGTCTACTGGCAGTTAAGGGCAGGTATATTTAGAGTTTAGAGTATGTGATGATTTGAAAGAAAATCCCCAAAGCGAGTGGCCATATTAGATGTGGTCTTAATTGAAGTAGGTGTGGCCTTTTTGTAGAGTGTGTCACTGTGGGGGATGGGCTTTAAGGTCTGTTTGGCTCAAGCTTAGGTCAGTATAACACTCAGACCACTTCCTGTTGTCAAAATCTAATTCCTTATCCATTCTAAGCTCATTTTCTAGCACCATGTCTGCCTACATACTTCCATGTCCCACCATGATAATGATGGACTAAATTTCTGAAACTGTAAGTCAGCCCCAATTAAATTTTTCCTCTGTAAGATTTGCGGTGGTCATGGTGTCTCTTCACAGCAATAGAAACCCTAAGACAGTGTAAATACTTTCCCAATTTCTTTCAGTACTTCAAAAATACATTCTTCATGCCTTCAGGCAGTTCTTTCTTTTGTGGAGACAGGGTGTCTTTCTGTAACCCTGGTTGTCTTAGTATTTGTTCTGTAAACCAAGCTGGCCTTGATATCTCTGTGATCATTCTGCCTCTACTTCCAGCATCCAGGGATTAAAGGCATGTTCTACTATGCTCTGAGATCTTAGTCAGTATTATATTATATATATAATATATGGATATATTGCCTGCATGTATGTCTATGCAGTATGTGCATGCAGTGCCTACAGAATCCAGAAGTCATCAGATCCCTGAGTACTATAGTTACACACAGTTGTGAGCTGCCAGTTAGATGCTGTCAATCAAACCAGTTCCTATGGAAGAGCAGCAAGTGGTCTTATCCACTGAGCAATTTCTCCAACCCTGAATTAGGAATTTTTTTTAAATATTTTTATTTTATAATTAACTTAATCTCACATTATCAGCCATGGATTCCCCCGTCCTCCCTCCTCCCACCCTCCAGCCCTTCCCCCCAATCCCACCTCCTCCAAGGTAAGGTCTCCCATGGGGAGAGCCTGGTAGACTCAGCCGAGGTAGGTCCAGTCCACTCCTCCCTACACCAAGGCTGAGCAAAGTGTCCCAGCATAGGCCCCAGACTCTAAAAAGCCAGCCCATGCACCAAGGACAGGTCCCGGCTCCACTGCTGGGGGCTTCCCAAACAATTCAAGCTGATCAACTGTCTCACTTATCCAGAGGGCCCGGTCCAGTTCCATGGGGGCTCCTCAGCCATTGGTTCACAGTTTATACGTTTCCACTAGTTTGGCTATTTATTTGTCCCTGTGCTTTTTCCAATCATGGTCTCAATATCTCTCACTCATGAATTAGGAAATTTCTAAACCATAGGTGTGTACATGTTGTCATTACAGTCTAACTCTTTACATTTTCTCAACTTTTCATTATGGTTTGAATCTAGTATGAAGATTTTTGAGGGTAGGTAAAAGATAGGAATTATTGGATCATTTTCTGGTGTGTTCTTCATTATGAATTTTTTTCATGTTTACTATTTCAGCACTAGGCAACGAATTTGTCAATTTGAATGTTTTTTGGGGTGGAACTTCCAATGAACAGCAAGACATGGGGACTATATATGGTATACCTTTATAAAGTTTGTCAGAAGTACAAATCTACTGAAGATTTTGTCACAACTTTTGATAATATTTTGTCATTATTATTACTATCATTATTATTATTTGTTTTGGGAGAGAGGGTTTATATAGTCCTGCCTGTCCTGATGTACTATGAAGATCAAGCTGGCCTTGAACTCACACAAATTCCCCTCCCTGCCTCTGTGTCCAGAATGAGATTAAAGGTGAGCACCATCATGACTGGAATTAGAACTTATTTTTGAATATTGAACAAGATAATCTTTAAAGGGTTTATTTATTATGAATACAGTATTCTGCCTGCATGTGTCCTTGCAGGCTGGAAGAGGGCACCAGATCTCATTATAGGTGGTTGTGAGCCACTATGTGGTTGCTGGTAATTGAACTCAGGACCTCTGGAAAAGCAGTTGTTAGTATTTTCGCTGTTACCCTGCAAGAAAACGTCACGAAACACACAGAATCCGCTGATAGAGTTTATTGGGAGGACAGAGGGGGGTGAGTGCCCGCACGGGGGAAACACGTGTGAGGAAGAGAGTTAGGTCAGAGTTATGGCGGCTTTTTATGAGGCGGGGCGTGTCCAGATAGGCGTGGGTGACGTAGCACGCTGTGTGCTTGAGTGGCTATGTGACATCACGGATCCTGGTCACGCGAGACACCTTGACCCGGAAATGGCTATCTTGACCTGGAATTCGGCCAGGCGGATGTGTCCGGGTCGTGGGTCGCCCTGGTTACCAGACACCTTGAACCGGAAATGCGTATCCTGACCTGGAAATAGCCAGGCGGATGTGTCCGCCAGGCATGTACAAACATGCCCAACCCCTTCATTCCCGACTCTTTTTCCTTTAAAAAAGAAAAAACTGGGTTTGATTGGGTATGGGGGCGATGTTTCTCTCAAAGACTGCTTCCAGCTGAACAGTGGGCGTTGGTTAGCTCTTGGGGGAGATGGGAGGGTATCCTGTGGAGTCCTGGGATGAAGGTGGGGAGGTCCTGGAATGACGTTCCGACGTCCCCTTGTTCTGCAGCTGCTGGAAACTTTCCGTGATGTGGCTGGGAGCCTTCCGTTTGACAAGATACTGTTGACATAGAAAAGCTTAGAGAAAAAGAATCATTATTATTTTATTCTTGGAGTTGGCACTTATCTGAGGTAGATCTGGCCTGTCCAGATGGAGACATATAACATTTATTTGAGGTAGATCTGGCCTGCCCAGATGGAGACATATAACATATATCTG
>CABHPR010154759.1:18673-31144 GCA_902168415.1 Peromyscus melanophrys | reverse complement strand
AAGGATCTTACTAGTGTAGTTTATGAAACCATGTTAATATAGCTTTGCTCATGGACGTTATCTTACTGAATTCCAGGAAGGAAGGCATTAGGATGCTTCCTTCGGATTGAGGGTGTGTTTGTACGCAGGGTACAGTAGGAAGGCTGGCTTGGATGCTGGGAAAGTCTGTTCTCTAGCCATCCTAACTGGCGTGAGGTGATAACGAACTGTGGTCCTGATTTGCATTTCTATGATGATTAGTGATGCTGAGCACTTCGTATACACCTTGGCCATTTATATATCTTCTTTTGAGAAATGTCATCTGAGTCTTTTGCCCTTTTTTGGTGCCTGTCCTGGATCTCGCTCTGTAGACCAGGCTGGCCCCGAACTCACAGAGATCCGCCTGGCTCTGCCTCCTGAGTGCTGGGATTAAAGGTGTGTGCCACCGCCGCCTGGCCTTTTGCCCACTTTTAAGTTGGGTCATGTACTTGCTGCTCTTGAGTTCTGTCCACAAACTGGCTCTCAGCAAATGCATTTCTCCCACTCTGTAAGTTCCCTCTCTTGACTGCTCCTGTGTAGGAGCTCTTTAGTTTAACGAAATCCCATGTCTCTATTTCTGCTTCTGCTGTCTGTGCTTTTCAGGCCTTATTTAAAAAGTTCTTAACAGTCCAATTCGTCCCACATCCTGAACTGTTTCCCCTATGTATTCCTCTAGTAGCTTCACAGATCCAAGTCTTATAAGTCTAGTCCACTTTGAATTGATCCTTGCATGCTGAGGCTCAAACTCAGGGCCGTGTATACACTGACAAGTCTGCTGAGTTGCATCTCCAGCCACTTGATTTTTGTCTGTTGTAAGAGACAGAGGCCTAATTTTATTCTTCTGCATGTGCGTACCCATTTTTCTTTCTAGTACCATTTACTGAAGAGACCACTGTTTCCTCACTGTGTGCTCTTAGGAACCTTGTTGAAAGTAGTTGACTCTACATATGCTGAGAAGAATGTGGAGCCTGGAGAACTGAACACACTGTGGGTGGGAATGTAAGCCAGTACTGTCTTTAGAGAAAACAGTCCAAAGGTTTAAACAAAATACCACCTTAAAATAGGACTGTCATGTAACCTGGAAATCCCACCAGTGGACGTCACCCAAAGGAAATCAAGTCAATACGTCAAAAAATACGTGCAATTCTGTTTTATTGAGGTTGTATTCACAGGAGCCAAGATTCGAATTTACATGAGTGTCAAGTGAATGGACGCAGAAAATGTGAAATGTACAGACAGTAGAATGCTGTTTGGCCATAAAAGATCAAAGCCCACCATTTACGACATGCACAAACCTAGGAAACGTGATGAGAAGTGAAGTAAGCCAGACACAGAAAGACAAATACCATGATCTCACTCATACTTGGAATCTCAAAAGCAACAAAACAAAAACAAGAGAACTCATTGAGGCCAAAAGGAGACTAGTGCTTGCCTGAGGGAGGGGAGGGGGAGGAGAGGCACGGAGAGGAGGAGGAGCAGGCACAGAGTTACAGTTGGGTAGAGAGAACTGATCTGTCAGGCAAGGATAGTTAGCAATAATGCATTGTGTATTTCAAAATGGCAAGAAGAAAGGAATTTGCATGCTTCATTGGGAAGATGTGACGAATGTTTAAGGTGATGAACACGCTGATCACGTTGACTTGGTAATTATACAATCTACATAGGCATCAAAACATCTTGTTGTAGCCCATAAACTTGTATGATTATTATGTCCCAATGAACGCGGAAATAGGAAACTTATGTAGCACAAGGACACAGCAGTATTTACTGTTACTTAAGACTTTAAAAAGTTTTCCCAAAAGTCATCTTCACTTGTCCCGACTCTTTTTCTGATAGCTTTGCCTCTGTATAAAACTTCCTCAACAGCCTCTTTCTGGTTCAGGTGCTGTACAGTAGTACGGACACATTGATGTTTACCTGTGAATAAAGTGATATATAGTCAAGTTTCTATAAAACTGTATATTACAGTTGTTCATTTCTAAGAGACCAAACAGTTGTTCTTCTTTTTCTTTTCAAGGAAGAATTACAAAATTAAATGTAACCAACAGTCAAGCATGGCGGCATTTATCAATAATCTCAGTACCTGGAAGGCTGAGTCAGAAAGATCCCAAACTCAGAGCCAACCTAGGCTATATAGTATGATGTTTTCTTTAAAACACACACACACACACACACACACACACACACACACACACACACACACACGTAGCCAGCAACATTAAGAATTATTTAAAATATATTATGATAAGGAAGACTCCTGCCTAAATTTTCACATACACAAATGTATGCATTTGAATAAAAGAAATAGGTATAGAATTAAAAAAAAGAAGTAGCAGGGGCCAGAGATGGCTAGTGAGAATTTTGAAAAAGAAGTAGCTGAATAGTAAGATGTTAAGGTTGATGGGGTGTGGGCTGTGGGTAGTTTTTGTTTGTTTTTCATTCATATTTTCTCAAGGAGAAGAATTGCACTTTTTCCATAATCAACAAAGATTAGTGAACTTGAAAAGTAGGCATGGTTAAAGAAAGAGACAGCAAGAAGGAGAGAGAGAGAGAGAGAGAGAGAGAGAGAGAGAGAGAGAGAGAGAGAAATAGGCATGGTGTATTTAGTGTGTTTTTGCTTCATTCCCAGCTGACTGAGGTCCCTGAGTCCTCGATCTGTGAGCTGATTTGACACACCTGAACACTGGGCCACGCTGCTGTCTGTAGCTGATATGATGGCTTTGCTTGCTCCTTCCTCCCCATTTCTTTCCTCTCCACCTCCACCTCCACCTACACACACACTCTCTCTCTACATCATTTTTCTTTTATTATCCAGTATGTTGTTCTCCCCTTCTGGTGATAATTCCATAGAATGCTTCTTGCAAATCTTGGGTCATTATCCCTTGAGTATCTACCCATCTTGTCCTCACTAGTACTTGTGTGCGTTAGGACATTTCACAAATGGTTTGGGGTCTCTGGCATAACTCTGAATTCTACAGATGACGTGCCATGGAAGTCATTTTTCAAGAGTTTGCAGACGCTACGAGATTTTTCTCATGACTAAATGAGTTATCAGTAGAAAGAGTACATGGTAGGTGTCCCATAAATGCTCTCTTTCCTTCTGATACTCGTGAAGAGTATGGAAAGAATAGAGAATCTCAGGACTGTTTTGTTCCATTCTATTTCTTCAGTCTGTAAATAAAACAGTTTCATTTTTATAGAACCCTCTATTAGTCAGCTTTCCACCACCATGACAAAATGCCTGAGATAATAAACTTAATTTTTCATTTCATCTGTATGGATGTATTTGTCTGCATCCATTTCTGTGTACCACATGCATGCCCAGTGCCCACAGAGCCCAGAAGATGGTGTCAATTCCCTGGAACTGGAGTTATGGGCCCTTGTGAGCAGCCATGTGGGTGCTGGGACTAGAGCTTGGGTCCCCTGGAAAAGCAGCCAGTGCTCTTAACGGTGGCGGCATCTCTTCAGCCTATGATAAACTTTAGAAAGCAGGAAAGCCCTTGATTTCAGAGGTTTCAGCTCATAGTCACTTGGTCCAATTCCCCTTGAGTCCGTCAAGGCAGCACGTCATGGCTACAGCACATCCTGCAGGAAGCTGCTGACTTCAAGGCACGTAGGAACAAACATAAAGAGAAGACACCCGTGTCCCATAATCCCCTTTAAGGGCATGCCTCCAGGATCTAAAACCTCTTTCCAGGTCCCACATCCTGAAGGTTCTACTACACCCCCCCCCCAGCACATCCAGGGAGCAAACCTTGAACACTGGGGCTTTTTGAGCGTACTTATTCAAACCATAGTGCCTTCTTGTCTGACAATTGAAACAAACGTCTGTAAAATGTCATTTCCAAGAAAGCAAAGCTAACTGCAGTGTTTCACATTTGGATGAAAGCATCCTCACTGTGGTCTGGGGATGGTACAGAAGTGTCACTTTGAAAGAAATCATTAGTACCATCCTCTGATATTTGCTCCTCTGACAGCACTTTTTTTTTTTTTTTTTTTTTTTTTTACTAAATTCTACTTGTTTGAAGAAAGAGAAATGAACATGAATTCCCTCAATTAATCAAAAAGGCTTTCCCACCACCAGAAAGACTTCTACTTTCTCCCTACTTGTTTATTCCAATTTTGAGCCATCGTGGGGACATTCTAAATTCTGATAGCACTGATGATTCTCCCTCCTCCTCTTCCTCTTCCTCCTCCTCTGCCTCAGGATTAAGTCCAAATTTCTCAACCTGGCTTTATAGGCACTCATGATCTGCTCTCTCTACCTGTTTCTACTCTGTCACCTCTCCTAGCGTTCCTTCCCCCAACCTGGCTGCAGCAACAATAGGCTTCCTTCTGTGTGCCCCGGTATTTCCTGGTCTTTGCATGTACTGGGACACACTTACCACTTGGAACACACCCAGTGTTCTCCGCATCACCAGATTTTGTTATCAACTGCCCTCAGTTTCAGATCTCAGTGCAAACTCCACAGTTCCCAAGGAGGCCTTCCCAGCATCTGTCTGTTCTAGACTGAGTAAGCTGTCCCCTCCATTCCCAACAACACCCCATACCTATTCCTCTCAGAGTTTGTTACACGATGGGTTTTCATTTTCTGTTTATTTTTGTCACCCTTATTAGATTGCTATCTCCCTATGGACAGACACGGTGTCTTGTTTACTTTAATGTCTCTCAACCCTGGTAAGGCGATAGCCTGAAGGTCTTGTAAAGGACCCAGGAGAGGCCTGGAACCAGTAAGCTCTCATTTCCTATTGACTGAACTAATGAATGAAGCCGCAGAAGTGACGGGCTCCCTGGCTGCTAGAGTGGTTACAAATAAAGCCTGAGTTCCTCTGACTGGATTAACAAGGAAACAAACCTTCAGGCCTATGCCAGATAGGGGATATCAGGACTTTGATTTTTCGTGGCCTAGGTTGACCCGATCCCACAGTCAAAGGCCCGTGAATTGTAAAATACCAGTTCCTGGGTGTGTGCGCCGGTGTGCATGGGCCTGTGCCTATGTGTGTAATACCAGTTCCTGGGTGTGTGCGCGGGTGTGCATGGGCTTGTGCCTATGTGTGTGCTTCTCATGCCATTCCTCAAATGCCACCCACTTGGTTTTTCACTAGCCTGGAAACAGCCAAGTAAGCTGAGCAGGCCATCCATGAGCCCAACGACCTGTCTGTCTCTACCTTTTGGGTGCTGGGAACAGAAGTGTGTGTCGCTGCACCTGGTTGGTTTTTACACAGTTCTGGGAATGAACTTGAGGCCTCATGATTGCACAGCAAACACTATACCAACCGAGCTGTCTCCCAGTTCTGATAGACACTATTTCATCCTCTAAATGAGTTATAAACTAGGCAAATTGAATCTTCTCTCTCTCTCTCTCTCTCTCTCTCTCTCTCTCTCTCTCTCTCTCTCTCTCTCTCTTTGAATTGTTAGCATTTAATGGTCTGCCCTCTTGCCTATAACTTTCCATCTTCCTTGGAGCTCTTCCCCTGAAGAATTTTGTCCCTCACAATGACAGGCTGCTTAGGAAGCTTCTCTTTCTCCCAGGACTTTGTAGTAGCCTTGGAAGAAAAGGTACCTAGTACACTACAGGTATTAGTTCTGAGCACTCTAAAGGGACAAAACTGATAGAGTACACACACACACACACACACACACACACACACACACACACACACACATTGGGTTTCAGTCTGGGCAGTTCAACAATGGCTGCCTCATACTGGAAAAGTTAAGAATCTGGTAGTTGTTAATTCAGGAGGCTGGATGTTGCAGCAGCTCCAGTCGGTGCTAGGGTCCTGGAAGACGCCTGCAGAGTTGCTGGTCTTCAGCTGTCATTGGAAGCCAAACTTGCTATGAGCCAGGTGGCTATGTTTTTTACCTGAACACCACGGAAGCATCTACTGTCCTTGCCAGGGGTCAAGCCAGAAGACTCTAGAACTCCAGGACAAGGGCTGTGTCAGGATGGGACTTGAGTCTCAGCCCTCTTCTTTCTTGGAGGTTTCAACATTAGACTCTAAAAAAAAAAAAAAAATCAAAGATCATTCTGGAGAATGAGCAGGGACAGAGGGTTTGAATAAATGGATTGAATACTTGGGATATTTTAATAGAAACATGCCAGAAGCAGGGTTAAACAAGAAATAATGCCTCTGCCAGTAGAAGGGAAGCATCCAAGGCACCAAAGACATCAACAAGATCGGAAAGTTATAAATGCTGTGATGTCATAATGGGGTGATCTGGGGGGCTGCTTTCTCTGCAGGCTCCAGGAGGCCCCTTTGAAGAAGGGACATCTGAGCTGAGGCCTGAGTGGTAAAAAGGAGCGAGGTGCAGGAAGAATAATCACATTGGAAGAAATAGCAAGTGCAAAGAATAAATTTGCAAGTTTGAGAAACAGGAAAAAAAGCGCATTGGCGACAGGCCGCAATGTTGCTGGTGAAGGCAGCTGGCAGGCTTCGGGATGGGCCTGGACATTGAGGAAGCCTGGGAGGCTCTAGGCAAGGGACTGATCTCTCCTAAATATCCTTGAATGTGGACTGAAGAGGTAGAAGCTAAAATGTGTGTGGGGACAGGGAGCCAATTATTTTTAAATCTCTCCCACTTAAACTAAAAACCGTTTGTTTGTGCCTTGTCAGATTCCAATACTCACAATGAATTGCTGACATACTAAAATGCCTTTGTGATATGTTTTATGTCTGGTAGTGACTCCAGGTGAAGAAAGAATTTTCTCTGCTCCACATTTTTTTTTTTTTTTTTTTTTTTTACTGTTCCTACCCAATGGGAGATTAGAAAGTAATTTTGTTCAAGAACTAAAATTAAAGCAATTACTAATTTTAACCTATTCTCCTCCCAGGTGGTTATCGCAATTAAAATCAGAACCTATAACAGCCACATCCAATGAGAACACAAGACTTTCCAATCCTTCATTCTAGACCTTTGGGTGAAGGGCTGAGATTTTGCAAATCTTCTATATTTAATTGCAGCTTATGTAGCCTTCCTGGCGAACCTGTGAGGTTTAAAGGTGAATTGAATCTGAGTGTAATTAAAAAGTTACGTGTGCAGTGTTCCTTGCTAGCAAACGTTATCCACATAAGTGTTTGTTAATGATTATAAAGTCGGTTTGTCATCTGCCATTCAGAAACTTAATGGGGTTCTCTGTCAAAATAAGAGCGTAATATGTTGTAGTCCTGAAAAAATATTTTTGTTCCCGAGTACCTTAGAGCATTTCACTGATGTTTTTTCACTTGTCCTTACCATTTCCAAGGTAAGTAGATGGAAAGAATTAGGCACAGACAACATGAGCAGGAACCAGGCCAAGAGAAATGAACGAACATGCCCAAGGTCACAGACTACGTCAGCGGCAAGGGAGGGATGAATCTCAGTCTTTTAATTCTCAGGGATCTGGCATTTTGGAATGTCAACAAGATACCAAACCAGTTCTCAGCTGGTTTAGTACATTTGAGTCTCCATCTGTACAATTACTGTGAATTAATAAGACATCTGTTTGAGGTTATATTCCTACCCTTTGTGTTTACATTGGCAATGATTCTTAATGGTTATTTTTAGCTGCTTGTTTTTCTTTTTTCAAACTGTTGTCTATAAATGATGGCATCTGAGGTTTAAAATGTGGTGCTATTAAAACATTTATCTCATAAGTTGCATGTGGATTGTCTCTCTAGGAACCTATCCGGGCTATAGAGTAATCTTGCTGTTTTGCTAAAGACTAGATTTACTGCCTGTTGTTTAGGAAACTAGAAACACACACACACACACACACACACACACACACACACACACTTCATTGTTCACTGAATGGCTTTCTTCCATAATTGGTATGTAAGCCTCTGGATGCCTATAAGAAGTAAAAGCACCTCAGGGTGCTTTTGATTCTAGGCATGATTTGTGTTTACATATCCTGTCATTCTAGAATACCTTTTTTGAGGCAGGGTCTCACTACTTAGTGAGGCTGGTCTTAAACTAGAGATCTCCCACCTCGGCTGCCTGTGTGCTGGATGTCTCACTGTCCCCAGCGCCTTTCTTGCAGCTTCCTCCTTTTCCCTATTCCTGCATATTTATTGTAAAAAAGAAAAAAGGCCCAAGCATACACAGGTGAAGCAAAACTAGTAGTCGACCTCCATATGGCTGCCACCTTGACGGCAACTGCACGGAAGTATCATTATATAGGGATAAAGTTTTTACCACACTCGCTTTATTTGCCAATTTTTGTCATTGCCAATCTTTTCCAAATTAGATCCTGGACACCAAGTCATCTCACCTTATAAAGCTGATCTCGGAATCTCTTTAAAAAAAAAAAAAAGAGTCTTAATCCACAGTTGCAATATCATCACACACAAAAATTAACAATAATGTCTGTGTGTCATGTAAAATCCACTGTCCAATACAGTTTTCAGCTATTTAAATAACCCAGTCTTTCCTAACTGTGTGGTCAGATTTGGGTCCCCAAATGCCATTCATCTCCTGAGCCACTCTGGCCCTCTAGCACAGCCCTCTCCCTGCTTGCCACATCCTGCCATTGACTGACTGCAGAAGTCAGGTGCCTAGAGAGTGCCCACAGTTTAAAACAATCTCTTTGCCTCTATTTCCTGTGGGGTTTTGTTTTGTTTTGTTAGTTTTTTGTTTGTTTGGTTTGGGCTTTTTTTTTTTTTTTATGAATGGAAGCTTCTAATGGCTTGATTAGATTCAAGTTCAGTTTTTTGTTTTTTTAATTGTTACCGAAAGAACATTTCACATGGGGTGCTGTGAGCCTTCTCTTACATCCCACGAGGGAAGCCACAGTGCCTGGCTGTTCTACTCTCAGAATGCTAAGATTAATCAGAAAGCCCATGTGTCATAGCCTGATCTCTTTGTTGGAAGACTCCCACCAGCCTTTTAGCTACAAGATTGATGATCTTTGCCTGCAATAGGTATTTCAAATTATTTTCTAATCCTGTCACTCTTCCTCATTTAATTGATGAAATTCTTCCTAGAAAAACTTTCTCGTTAACCAGGCTTACTTAGTTAAAGAGGGAGCAAATGTTTCATTGCTTGCTATCATTTGAGGAAATGATAATTCTAGTTACAATTCAGTGGTATCTAATGAGATAAGTTTCAAATGACTGCATTCACAGATCTTCTTGGGACTCAAATTCTTGAACTAAAATCGCTTCTAGGGACAGTTCCTAATGAAGGGGTATAAACAGGCAGAGTATGTGATGCATGATGGAACTGAGGAAAACACAGGGAGGCTCATCCCAAGCATTGGTCTTCCCATTTCAACTAGATCCTTCCTTCTATTTCCTTTGGCCTCACTCTGTTCCCTGATATGTCTGAATGTGAGGCAGAACCAGAAGGATGAGATAGAGTTTTAAAAGAGTTCCAGATAGAAACAAGAAGGTTGGGGACAAAACAAAAAGATTACGCTCTCCTACGAAAGAAACAAAATACTGCTAGAGAACGTGTTTTAGGGGGTGCAGCTGGTAGAGTGCTTGTCTAGAAAGCTGGGCCCCTTGGTTTAACTACTAGTACTACAAACCAGCGTCCTATGCCACCTTCAGCCTTGAATGAAATGTGTGAATACAGACAGTTCTTTACATTCCCACTAAAGCAAAGAACACTTTGCATTATTAAGTTTTCTACTTGATATGTGTTTAATTACAGTGCTGAGGTGCTGGTTACTGGGCCTTCTTCTAATGTCAATATATTTCAGTTGTACATAGAAATGAGATCATCTGGGAGAGATGGCCTTTTGCACTCAGAAGTCACGGTGCATCATGCTTTTACCTTTCCTCTGAACACCACAGTTTGTAAGGTACTAAATTAACATGGAGCTACCACGGGCTCACTGCTTGAAGAACTTCTTCCTAATAACACTCTTTATTGAGAAAACACTTCCATTGCATGTTTCAGAAATAGCCCTCTGCTAATGTACAGTGTGGGGCCGGGAGGTCTGCTCTCAGCAAACAAGATGTATAAGAACACTTTCTCACTTTCTCATCTTTTACTATCAGGGAGAGTACAAGACTCATCATCACTAGAAAAGTGAGGGTAGTTTGTCAAAACTCTGCCTCCTTTATTTAAAAAAATGTAAAGTTAATACATATTATTTTTGGAATGTCCCAAAAGTTCATACGAAAATATGAACAGTGTGGGAAGGGCTTACTTTCCACTCGCATTCTTATAACAGATATTAACCCTTAGGATGTAAACTTTTTTCTGCCCTGGCAAGTTCTACATCCCCAAATCAAACGTGCTGACATAGTCTGATAGTCTACAAAGATAAGAATAGCAGGAAGAGAGGCCTTAGGGTATTTGAGGACGGGTGAAAATAAATTACAAACCTTTTCTAGAAAATAAGCTGAAATCACTTCTTTTTTTCCTCCTGAAACTGTTGGGAGGAATTCTGGCACTCGGTTCTGCTGTCATTAATGACAGGCTTCCTAGGCAAGCTGTCTAAAGACTAATCAGGAAAATCTGAACAATTATGTCTGGAAGTTAAAGTGGAAAGCCCTGATTTTACTAAGTAGCACATGTATTTGTGCAGAGCCCTGTGAGAGTGTCCACAGAGTGTGAAGATCTCTGTATCACCCACTAACATCCACCAGGAAAGACACCGAAACCACGTGACTCGACCGGTTGATGTCTGTCAGCCAATGTCACCCACCACGCCCTGCTGCCATGTTGTGTGCAAATACAGAGAGAGCCACAGTGAAAATACAGGCCACTGTGCCACCACTGCGGCTCACAACCCTGCCCCCTTATGCCAAAGAAGAGACAAAACTGTTACTTGATGAGCGGCTAAATCCAACGGGTCCCTGTGATCAACACTCTTCTGATGGAGGGGCTAGAGAGATGGCTTAGCAGTTAAGAGCACTTGCTGTTCTTTCAGAGGACCTCAGTTTGGTTCCCAGCACCCACAAGGTGGCTCACAACTGTCTGTAATTCCAATTCCAGAGGGTCAGATGACTCTGGCCTCTCTTACACTATAGTCAAACAGACACATGAATAAACATATAATGAAAAACATACCTTAAATATTTTCTGACAGGCCAGGCAGTGGTGGTGCACGCCTTTAATCCCAGAACTCTGTGAGTTCAAGGCCAGCCTGGGTTACAGAGCAAGTTCCAGGACAGCCAGGGCAGTTACACAGAGAAACCCTGCCTCAGGAAAAACAAAAACAAATAAAAATTTCTGACAGTAATAGACACATATTCAGGCTATATGTTAGATTTCCCTGCCTACCAAATCATTACCCTCCAAGAGCTTATGGAGTATTTGATCCATTAACATGGGATCCCACCTAATATCCCTCAGACCAGGAGCTCACTTTACCTACCCTTGCCAGGAGTTCCCCTGGTGTTACCATACACAAAGCAGAAGCTGCTGGACAGAATTGGGACAAATTTGCTGAAGACATGCTGAAGCACCAGTTCAGAGTCAATGCTATGTAAGAAGGGACATCATCCTCCAGGGTGTGATGTACCTAATAGAAAGAATTTATGGACTGTGAACCACAGGACTGAAGCAGAGATACTTGCCCTCACTCTGGATGGAGGATTTCTGCCACCTCTCCCCGTTACATTTCAGAGCTGGGGAGTCTGAGCTTCAGAAAGGGAGCATGCCCCTACCCCCAGGAACACCATAAGACTCCCATTGAGGCGGGGTGCGCTGGCACACACCTGTAATACCCGCACCCACAGGTAGGCAAATCTCTGTGAGTTCGAGGCCAGCATGGTCTAACAAGTGAGTTCTAGGACAGCCAGGGATATAGAGTGAGAGCCTGTCTCAAAAGAACAAGAACAAAAACTCCCATTGCACCATAATCAGGCTGCCCATGAACACTTCAAGCACCCCGTGTTAAGGGATCATTAGCACAGCCCTGGTCGTTGGAGACTGATGGGACCGAGGATAAGTGAGCATGCCCTGTGGAACCTAGATGACCTTCGTGGACACTGCTTGTCATTCCCTGGCACACTATGCAGGAGACAGACTAGAGAAGCACCCCCAACCTGAGAAGGATAGTGGAGACCAAGACCTCAGTCCCTTTAGGAGTAAGTCTGTGTGGTAAATCCCCCCAACCAGGAGAGATGCTAGCTGGGGTTCAGGGACTTCTAGAACAGGCGATAGAGAAGCTGTGACTGAGACCTGATTGTAGCCCCCAGTGTTGTGTCCAAAGTTAGGAGCGTAGTTTTTCCAATAACCATTCCTTTCTTAGAAAGAGAGGCCCAGGCTGGAGACGGCTCAGTTGCTACAGTACTTCCTGTTCAGGTACCAGTGTCTGAGCTCAGTCCCCAGAACTAACCCCCCAAAGAAAGCTAGGTGTGACGGGACTGGGCAAACAGAGACAGGCAGATTTCTGAGGCTCACTGGCTAGTCAGATTAGCCCAGTGAAAGATGGTCTCAAAAAACAGTGCCTCAAGAACAAGACCCAGCCGGGCAATGGTGGCGCACGCCTTTAATCCCAGCACTCGGGAG
>CABHPR010154759.1:0-13673 GCA_902168415.1 Peromyscus melanophrys | reverse complement strand
TGGGGTAACCTATGTTGAACATAGAGAGGAGCTGCACGGATCCACCAAGGCAGATGTGCCGTCTCTGTGCTCGGAGTGAAAATGACGACAGCCTTCAACTGTGCCAAGGTCACATCCTTCCAGAAGCAGCCCACATCCAAGGACGACTGAGGTGAAACACAGCAGGTCTGACTGTTCCCTCCTGAAGTGAGACCACGGCAGTGTGTGTCCACCCTGCACCCCAGGGCACTGGCTGAGGCCGCCATGCTGCTCTCACAGTCTAACTTTATCTCCTTGATTCTCCTTTCCTAACAAACAGCACAGACGTTAACCTGTCTCGGAGTCTCCTTCCCAGGGCGCTCGAACCACAGTATTAGTGCCCGAGAATTCTGCCTCTGTGGATCTCCCCCACACTTGTTACTGCTAGCCACGTAGTCTATGGATTCCCCAGTGCCCTTGCCTCCACCCTAGATTTATCCACTGTGGAAGTCAGGACGTCATGCTGAGTTGTCATGAATGTTAGTTAGCATGTTGGTCTGTCTCACTGTCCTAGTGGGGTCTTTTCCTTACTAACTTTTGTGTTTCCAGCTCCCAGGGAATTATTGGTGCTCAAACCCCATGGTTACATGGCGAAGAGTGATTGAGAGGGGCAACATTAAGCCAAGTTTTCCTTATGACTCATTCTTGAAGTTCTTGAAGAAAACCAAAGATCTTTGTTAAACTACTCACTACATTTGGCTCTCCCGCCAAGAAAGTCCCCCTGTTCACGTCAGGATTTACTTGCCTTTGTGTCTGGGTATGAATCCAGGGGAAGTGACTGTCGGGAGTGGAGCAGAGGCAGGTCTTCCAGGCAGGAGTAAAGGGAGAATGAGTCCTGTCAACCTCACTGGCTAAACTCCCAGAAGCCAGTGCTTCCTGCCGACAAGGCAGTTGTCATTTCTTGCTCAGCTCCTGTTCCTGGGGCACAGTGCTAGGCCCAGGTGTCAGTGGGAGAGGAAATATTGCACTCCCCTAGGAAGGCTGAGCTCACTCGGAAGATGGATGGGTAATAGAATCTTGGATACCGGTGAGCCATGTTCTTCCCAAAACACCTGTGACAGCGCTGGTGCCAGGGTGAGAGTGAGGTGCCAAGCAGCAGGCAGGAGAGTCTTTGCCGTGAAATCACAAAATCCAGCCGTAACTGGAGTCTCACTGGAAACGTGTCACACATTTTCTCTCCAGTCAGGTGGCTGAGGAATCACAGACCTTTCTAGAAGAAGATGGTTAAATGCACAGTGGGCTGTTTGCTAGGAAAAGAAAGCTGGCCATGAATGGGGAAGTCTAGGACGATAGCGCTGAAGAGGAACTCGGGGGGCTGGGGATGTGGCTCAGCGTGAAGTGCTTCACCTAGCACATGCAGACGGGAGCTGTGGGTTTGATACCGCAAACAACAAAGCAACCC
Organism: Peromyscus melanophrys; assembly: GCA_902168415.1. Classification (NCBI taxonomy): domain Eukaryota; kingdom Metazoa; phylum Chordata; class Mammalia; order Rodentia; family Cricetidae; genus Peromyscus; species Peromyscus melanophrys. The sequence continues at coordinate 12,253 of CABHPR010154759.1, read as the reverse complement.
TAACGGGGAATATCCGGAGTCTGGATGCTGTCACTCTTTCCTTTACGTAAGATGGAGTAAACACAGTCTTACAAAATAAGAAACCACGAGGCCAGTGGTTCTCAACCTTCCTAATGCTGTGGCCCTTTAATACAGTTCCTCATGGTGTGGTAACCACCCCACCCCCAACCATAAAATTATTTTTGTTGCTACTTCATAACTGTGATTTTGCTACGGCTGTGAATTGTAAAGTAAATATCTGATATGGAGATGGTCTTAGGCGAGGGTCATTCAACCCTCCCCAAAGGGGTCACGACCCACACACAAATCGAAAACCACCGCACTAGGCTAACACTAGCTGTCTGTGTTTACATGCACGGGGTGGAAGGAGTCAAACACTTTGGGGATATCACTAACCACATGGAAGAGAACGAACTGTGAGGAAACTATTGCATCCTTGGAGGCCCGCAACTTCATTGTTCAACATAAGGATGCCACAGCACCCTGGTAGGGCTTGCTTTTGAAGAACAGTGGATCTGTCCTGTCCGCTCTCTTTGCTCTTAGTTCAGGAGTGAGAACAGCGAACTGATCAGGAATTAGCAGGATCTATAGTTAGACTTTCACGGAAGAGCATATGATCGGGTGGAAACTTGTCTAGGCAGGTATCATGTTCAGAGGAGGGATGTAACCAGCAAGAAGCCAGAAGATATACGGAACACAGTGGATGTAGAAAGAAAGTAGGAAGCTCTGTAGTTCCCTGTGTATTGACAGCAACAAGGGAGTCACTATTCATCTTTGGTCCTAAAGCCAACTGAACTCTTAATTCATGCAGCTAGGCTAGAGTGTATGGGAGCCACAGAGACATCTCTCCTGACCTAAGACCCAGCCTGAAATCATGCCAGAGACTGAATCTTGATTCCTTCATTCCAGGAATGAGATGGACCAAGGAGAGGTAAACCAAAGAAAATCCATCAGTTAGAAGAAAAGCTGGCTGGAGTAGCCCATGCTGAGTGGCAGATGACAGGCTGGGTGACACTTTTGTCAGGTATATTTGTCATAAACCTACGACCCCAGAATGTGAGAGACGGAGGTAGGCAGGTTAGGCATTTGAACCTCGCCTGGGCTAAGGAGCAAGATCCTGCATTAAAAAAAAAAAAATCCTAGTACAATATTGGTGAACTTCATGTTGACGAGCAAGAGAAGAGAGACATAGGAAGAGTATATGCAGGATTAATCCTTGACCCCAGTTCCAGAACAGCAAAACTGAAGACTATCAGTGATAATTTAAAGTAGCAATCCTGGGGCCAGGTTGGCAGTGTTAGGTACCACCTGGGAAAGATCTGGGAGAACTTTCAGGGATACAGGAAGTGTCCTGTATCATTTTAATCTGGGTAGGGATTATGTGGATCTATTCAACATGTAAAACTTCTAATGAACCTACCATTCATTCAACATTTTTATATATATATGTATATACTATATATATATATATATACTAAGCCTTAAAAACAACTAGCATAAATCTGCACTTTTTGGGGTGGGGGAGGGGGAAGTATTGAGAGAGACTCACTGTGTAGCTCCGGCTGTCCTGAAACTCAATGTGTACACAAGACTGGCCTTGAACTCATAGAGATGTGCCTGCCTCTGGTTTCAGTGTGCTGGGATTAAAGGGGTACCACCATAACCAGGCCCAAAATAGCACTTTTTAAAAAACAAAGTCTGGGTAAGTTTCCTGGGCTAGCTTAGAACTCACAAAATAGCCCAGGCTATCCTTGAACCTACTATCCTTCTGCCTTAGCCTCCCAAGTACCGGGATTGCACAGGACTGCCATCGCACCTAGAAAAACAATGTCTTTTAAAACTAATTTCTCTTTTCTCATTCCTCATCCGCACCCCACACATATTATGTAGGCTAAGTGCCTTGGCCAAGTTCCATCTGAGCTGGTCTTTCCTCAGGAAGTGAAACGTAAGGAGAGACAACCTCGAATTTCCCCTGGTGGCAGAGATGCCACTACAGCAGAACATAGTGTGGTCCTTCACTGGCCACTGGACGCAAGGGCACATCCATTTCCCAAAATGTGGGAGTGAGCAAATCTGGACCCTAAACGAAACAGGGAGCAGCCACAGGACCAGGCAAGGACACTTTTCCAGACTACCTGGAGGCAGCAGAGACTTCCCTGAGCAACATGGGTCTGTGGTCCCCTGGCCTAAGAACAGGAGTAGCACCTGAGTAAGCAGTGGGGTTAAACTCCAGGTGAGGATTGTTGTGACATCCTGTTCCAGGAAAGGGAGCCAGAGCAATACTGAGAAATAGCACTGAAGCCACAGAAAACCCAGGAAACACAGCAAGAGAGGCAGCTGAAACCTTAGGCTCACTCGGTGAATCAAGTGTCCCACAAGGAAGGGGCAGGCACTCAGAACAAAAGCAATTCTGAACCTTTTCAGGATAGCAGACCTTGCCTGTTACCTGCGTGGCTTTCAGCTCAGAGATAAACAGGGTGTCGCTGGCAGAGTACACAGAACAGAACGGCAGAACGGGATTGCTAATTGCAATCTTTAGATCAGCGAGTACAAAACCAGTTTGTCTGAGATCAGACATAGATGCCATTGTAATCTGGACAGAGTGGCACTCCGAGCAGTCATTTAAGGATAGCATTAACCATTTTAGCATGCCAAGACAACAATGCTGTCAGGAACAACAGCTGCATGGGAGAATGCACTGTGGTCATTAGAGACCAGCACCAAACTGCGCAATCAAATAAGAGTCCGGTAATTAAGTTTAGAGATTGTTCCATGCTTGCTGGTCCTACTTGCCAATGCCATTTACTAAAAGCAATTTTGTTGTTTCATGTGGTATGAGAGTATATGACTATAAAGATGAGACTATAGTTCCTAAGGACAGGCTCTGCCTCTCTGTTTACCTTCCTGAAGCAGCTCCTCTAAGCTTAGCTTGAATCCATTCATGCTTCTTCTTTCCAATGGATCAGATGTGCATAATTACTTCCTTTTTGAAATATTTATTTCTTTGGAGCTGGAGAGATGGCTCAGCTACTAAAAATGTTAGGCTCACAACCAAAAAGGCTACATTTATTTTCTGTGTATGGGGTTTTGCCCGCATGTGTGTATGAATACCACATGTATGTCTGGGACCTGTAGAAGTCAGAAAAGGGTACTGGGTCCTCTGGACCTAGAGCTACAGAGGGTTGTGAGCTACCATGTGGGTGTGGGGAACAGAACCCAGGTCCTCTGCAAGAGCAGCAAGTGTTCTTAAACACTGAGCCACCTCTCCAGCCCCAAGATGTTCATAATTTTAAAAGGCTTTATCATTATTATTATCACTATTATCATTACTTGAGACAAAGTCTTGCTATATAGTCCAGGCTAGCCACAAACCCACTATATAGTTCAGGTTGGCTTCAAATTCTTTCTTTCTTTTTAAATACGTATGAGTATTTTGCCTGCATGTGTTTATGTGCATCACGTTCATGCAGTGTCTGAGGCAAGAAGAGAGCATCAGATCCCCTGGAACTGGAGTTACAGTTGTTGGCACCATGTTGGAGCTAGGAATTGAACCCGGGTCCTCTGGAAGAGCAGTTAGTGCTCTTTAACAACAGAGCAATCTCTCCAGGCACCTAGCCTCAAAATTCTTGATCCCCCTGCCTTAACCTCTCACATGCTGAGATTGTAGGCACATGCCTAGCAAATGTGCACTGTTTTAATCAGCTTTCTAGATCCTCTGTTATCTGTGCAAACATTCCATCTTCTTACCTGCATGAGTCCTGCTCTGGCAGCCAAAAGACTTCACTGGTTGCTTCAAGAATTCCTTCCCTGGGGAGACTTTTACCAGTTACAAGTTCCCAACAACAAACCAAAGTGTAATTTCATCAAAGTTCAACCTGGGAACCAATGAGTTTCTTGGGCTTACTTTCAAAGCATAGATGAGGGGTGATTTCCAGGAGCATGGGTGACTCCAAAGCTACCACACTGCAAAGTCTTCATCCATCATGAACGATGGCTTCTCATAGTCACATAGACAGAATCCCTTTTGTTAACCTTCCCAGCCTATATACTCTAGTACCGCCAGAGTTCATCCCTTCCTCCAAGTGCAACTGAGGCAGACCTGCATACAAGTGTCTAGGAGGAGGCGATGGAACCTCAGGTGAAGGTATAACAACCCTCCCCACTCCCACCTATGATGGAATGTCAACAGTGATGGGGTCTGGGGGTGGGGGACAGCTGTGCAAGCAAGCACAGCTGAGCTGATGAAGACACCAGCTGTTTTGCTTGGAGAATCATGGTCTACAACACAGGAGCTGCTCTGATTACCTCCCTCTCAGGTCCTTCCCCCATTCCAGCTTCAGAGCGTGCTATAGATTCCCCTCTACAGATTGGCAACTGTCCTTGAGCCAGGCAAACTTCACCGGGCTCACCCTCAATCCTCCATACTTAGCTTCCCAACAAGTAAGCCTTTTAAAAGCCCACTCTTGGTTCTTGGTTCTTGTTGGAGGTTATTTATTTATTTATTTATTTTTGCCAGCACTTTTAATAGCCAGATGCTCTCACATCCCGATGACCCTTCATCCCCCAAGGAGAATTCTCATGATGAACTGAGTGTGAATATCTCTCTGAAACATATGCTGGAGTGTGCATTGTGAGCTGTAAGGTATATTCTTAGCTTTTATGATTGCGCTCCGGTCACCTGGCATTCCTACAAGTTGAGTTCCCCCCGGGAGGTAGACTCTAGGACAGAGATAATCAGGCCAAAAGTTGACGACGGAATCACATTCAGATCAACAGCAATGAAGGGAAAGAAGCAGGACTGGAGAGAGGGGCCAGTGGAACTGTGATGCCTCGCCTCTCTCCACGAGGAACGCTAATCCAATGGCCCTTGAGAACGTCCATGTTCAGGGTGTATTATAAGACTATAGCCGGGCGGTGGTGGCGCACGCCTTTAATCCCAGCACTCGGGAGGCAGAGGCAGGCGGATCTCTGTGAGTTCGAGGCCCGCCTGGGCTACCAAATGAGTTCCAGGAAAGGCGCAAAGCTACACAGAGAAACCCTGTCTCGAATAAACCAAGAAAAAAAAAATAAAAAAGACTATAATAGTTGCTGGATGCAAGCTCCTCTAGGCTGGGTGTATAACCTTGGGCGAGATCATTTTCTCCATCTTATTTATGACTCTTTGTCACAAATCAAGTTTCTGTAGGTTGTCTTGTTTCTTCAATTTCTGTTCTGTTTCATGTTTTGTCTGTCCATCCACCAACAGCTCATTGTCCTCATTACGATACCTCATGGATCAATTTTGTGAAAACTGATAGTGATCACTTTATCTTATTTTGAAGATTTGCTTATTTTGACTCATGTGTTCATGTGTGTGACTGCATGTATGTTTGTGCAGTATGTATGTACAGGTGCTGATGGGGCCAGAAGAGGGTGTTGGCTCTCCTGGAGCTTGAGTTATAGGCAATTGTGAGCTTCCTGATGTGGGTGCTGGGAAGTGAACTTGGGTTCTCTGGAAGAGCATTGAGTAGTTTTAACTGCTGAGCAGTTGCTCCAGCCCCTTGTTTGTTTTTGAGGAAGGATTTCCTTTAACCCAGGCCAGTCTGGAACTTGCTGTGTAGCTGAGGCAGACCTTGAATGGACTCCTGACCTTCCTTACACCTGTGATTATGGACATTTGCAATTACACACAGAGGAAAATAATGTTTTAATACTGAATTTTCCTGTAGAAGAAAATTATTTATTTCTATAGATACCAATTTTTTTTTCTTTAATGGCTTTAAAAAAAAATGTCTATCTCCAGGTAGGCCTTGCACATTTTCTGTTAGATTCTTTCCCAGGTATTTTGTAGCTTGGGTTGCTAATTGCAAATGGTATTTCATTGTTGGTGTTTAGCAATACAATGAGCTTTGGCTTTTAATTCAGCAATCCTATTAAATTCTTATGTTAATTCTGATGAATTTCCTGTAGATTCCATTTTCCAGTATTCATAATACACGTCGCATGTGTTGGGTGGATGTCAACATGCTTTCATGATAATTCATAATACAATAATTACAATAAAAGATTCTAAAGCCATAGCTAACCACTTCCTCTTCTCTGGAAACACTCCACGCTGTATTTATCCGGGGTTTACTGATGTCAACGGTCTTCCATGTTTTCCTTCTTGTTTATGCCAATATCCAGGGGTGTTGGTTCCTTTGTTCTTCCTGGAACAGAACTATTCTCCAAACACATTCCACAATCTGATTTGTTCACTGCTGACTATTATAAAGTTCTTGAGCTCCACCTTTCTCTAGTATTTTATGCATTTAATGTAAGTGTGCCCGTGTCATACGCTGGTTAGTTTAGCCAGTCAGTTCCAGTGCCTCGTTCTTATCTATAAAATTAATTTGATTGTTTTATGTGTCGGAGTATTTGCCTGAATGTATGCCTGTGTGCCACCTGTGTGCCTGGTGCCTGCTGAGCTTAGAAGAGGGTGTTGGGCCCCTAGAACTGGAGCTGTGACCTGCTATGTGGGCGCTAGGAATATCCCAAGTCCTCTGGAAGAGCAACCAGTGCTTTTAACTGTTGAGCCATCTCTTCAGTTGCAAAGTGCCTCACTCTTTAACACACACACACACGCACGCACGCACGCACGCACGCACGCACGCACGCACACTACTGGATAATCAGGAGACTAGACAGGAACTTTGATTCTCTAGCAAAATTAGGGCCAAAGGTACATAGCTCAGTGGTGCAGCATTCACAAGGCTCTTGTACTTAATCAGCACGAGGTCCAGGCTTCAGCATCAGGACCAGAAAGAAGAGCAATAGAGACAGAGACAGGAGAGACAAAGACAGCTGAATTAGCCTCTTTATAATTTATAAAGTTACTCTATTTATGTTGGACTTGTTATTGTAGCTAAGGAGGATCCAGAGTGCTGGGATTACAGGCATCCACCATCACACCTTGTTGTTGCTCTTCCCGCCACCCAGCTCCCCAATAAGTCACACACGAAGGCTTATTCTTAATTATGAATGCTCGGCCTTAGCTTGGCGTTTCCTTAACTTTAAATTAGCCCCATCTATCTTTTGCCTCTGGGCTTTTCTCATTCTCTTACTTCTGTACATCTTACTCTTACTCTGTGGCTTGCTGTGTAGCTGGGTGGCTGGCCCCTGAAGTCCTCCTCCTTCTCTGGCTCCTTCTCTCAGATTTCTCCTTCTATTTATTCTCTCTGTCTGCTAGCCCCACCTATTTCTCTCTCCTGCCTCACTATTAACCATTCAGCTCTTTACTAGACCATCGGGTGTTTTAGACAGGCACAATATCACAGCTTCACAGAGTTACTTAAATGCAACATACACAAAAGTAACACACCTTAAAATAATATTCTACAACACATCTGGTTTATGCAATGCCCATTACCAAGCCCAGGGCTTTATGCACGGTAGGCAAGCTGTGGAGACCCACAGGGGCTTCCTAGAAGACCTTACTCAGGGTCAGAAAATCTGGGCTTGCTTTACCCAGCAGGGCTGCATAATGGATGATTTGGCCATGGGCATGTTTACCAGGTGTTTGGAAGGGTCAACACTTGGCTGTACAGTGTTCTTTGATCTTTCAAGGGGGAGATCTTTTGTCTCTCCCCTTGGCATGTTATAAAAAGCTCTTTTCTTCTCTGTATCGTTCCAATTTTAGTATATTGCTGCCAAAGTGAGCACTAAAAAGCTCTTTTCAATAAAGAAAGGATGATGCTGTTGGGTATTGACCCAGGCCCTCCCGAAGCTGTTCTGTGTTTCTGTCTTCTCGTCATCTAGGTCTCTCTTTCTATCTGATATTTTCTTATCCCTCTCTCCTTCACCTAAGAACCCTTTGAAAGGTGGGAGCAGGTCGGAGCTGAACTTCTGCAGACTCCCACAGCAAGTACTCTACCAACTGAGTTGCATCCACTGCCTAATGCTTTACACAGTTAAATACAATATGTAAGGCATCTATGTATCTTCTTAAAATGGATGACACATTGATCAGATTTTTTTTCCTTCAAAGAAGTATTGCTTCTAAAACAGATTCAATTAGGGCTGGCATTCAGAATTGAGAGACAAAGTCCAATTGTGAAGTACTATCTGGACATACAAACCAAATAAACAGCCATGTTCAGCAAAATATTTGTTAGGTCTCCAAAGGCGAAATAACAATTTGACTTCCTTCTTCCTAGGGCAATGTGCTGTATCAGGTGATTTCAGTTGTCCCAATGGCACTGGGCCATGCCACACAGATCATGTCCGTCTGGGGAGACTGAGGACAGAACCTGATCTAGCTGGGCTGGCAGTGGCTTTACTGGAGTTTTAAAGCTGAGTTCTCCTGGTGATTTTGAACTAGAACCAGACAAGGAGCAAAATGCATCAAGACTTGGTCAGTTTTGCTGTGGACTGCAGAGGGAACATCGCTCTGGTAGCATACAAAGTCCCATATGTCAACACTCTGGAACACATGCGGCCTTCTGTGAAAGCACCATGCTATCTGCCAAAAAGATATTAAACCAAATTCATCTGGTGTTTTCTGTAAATAACTTGCTATTCTTGTCTAGTGTCTTATGAGAATCAACCATGTTTGTGCAAATAGGATTCCAGGGATGATGAAGGCTATTTTCTGTGTTTTACTAAAGAAACAACATTATTTTACATACAATTTTTTTTGTCAGCAAGTATTTTCATATTATAATTCTATGTTAATATTTCACTCTTGCCACCTTGAATTCATAATATTGTCTAAACTGAGTGATTTATTATTCCTTTGAAAGGTACTAGTATGTGTATATTATAATTTCATTGCCATCAACAAGTATTAGTCCTGCTGTACAGAATTTGGGGAAGGACACTAAAATTTATGACATATGTATCTAGAAGTTGACAATAAATTTTTTTTTAAAGAGTCATAATAGTAACCCTCTGTGAACTGTGAGTCACTATGTCCTGCTGTTGAGCTACTTGCTTTTTTATTTTTGTTTTTTGTTTTTTTTTTTTTAGGGGGGGTTCGAGACAGGGTTTCTCTGTTTTAGTTTTGGTGCCTGTCCTGGATCTCACTCTGTAGACCTGGCTGGCCTTGAACTCACAGAGATCCGCCTGGCTCTGCCTCCCGAGTGCTGGGATTAAAGGCGTGGGCCAGCGCTGCCCAGCGAGCTATGTGCTTTTTATAATCATCTCATTCAGTCCCCACGATGACCTGGTATGATACGCTGTTTCCCTCACTATAAAGGAGAATGCCATCCTTGACAGGGCCTTGGACTTTACACCGAGGAGTCATTCCTTTCTTTGAAGGTCTTATCTTGTTATTGAATATTACAAAATGTAATATCAGTGTCCTTCAGGTGAAGCTCAGTTGTATTTACCGAGTGCCGGAGGAGCAGAGCAGGCAAGAGAGAGGGCGTTCCCACAGGTCTAATACAGGGCAGCAACCGTGGGGAGAACCGTCGGGTTCCAGCGAGCACACCCAGGAAGCTGGAGTTGAAACTCAACTCCAACAACAAACACTTCTAAAAGACTGGCCAAAAGTCTCTTGGGGACAAATTGCCGTGTGTATTAAGTGTCATGCTAAAGAAATTAGACACTGTTCTATAGAAAGTGGTAAGAGGCAATTTAACAAGTTTAAGTTATGTATGTTGTTATAGAAACACGTACGTTTATTTAAAAGCCCCAATCCCCAACTACAGAGGGAACAAAGTTTCACTTTGTGGTTGCTCTCTTACTCTGTTCCTCACATATAATAACTGTCAGTTTGGATACAACCTTCTAAAATGCGTTAAAACATAGAGCTACTGTTTAGCGTAAGTGTAATTATACTTGACACTTCCCTTGGCAATAACTCACGGGGTAAAACACTGCGTGTCAACATAAACTTTGGAAGTTTTTGAATAGCTTTGGGTATTTCGAGGCTTTCATCTATTAAGCTATTTAAAATCTAGAAACAGTATTAATATAATGTACATATGTTTTGTATACTTATCCAGTTACTTTTAAATCTGAATTATTGAGAGTGGAGTTGACGGATACATAAATACATACATATTGAAGTTTAATATACACCTTTAAATTGCTCTTGAGAAATTTTTTCAGCAAGTTATGCTCTCCAAGAAGATGTTTGAGTGCTTTTTTTTCTCTGTGTTTTCAGTATTAGGTTTGATCGACGGGGAATTTTTGTTGAGCAAGGTTGTGACAAGATCCTAGATGTGGTGTGTCAGGGAACTAGCCTACTTCAATCAGATTATTGTTCTGAATGCGTGAATCACTTCTATTTAAAGTCCTAAAAGAAATAACTGGGGAACCAGACACTCAGGGAATGAAGAATCATAATATATTAGGAACAGTGACTAAACATAAAATCAATCACACCGGGCAAACAACTATGAGTACTGTTTTAAGTCGATGGGTCTCAAATGCCGGTGCCACGGAACTTATATCACCTGGAGAACTTTGAAAACCAGCCGATGTCTGAATTGATCTGTGGTGTGGCCTGAGTATAAGGACATTTAAAAGGCTCATGGGCCAGGCGGTGGTGGCGCACGCCTTTAATCCCAGCACTTGGGAGGCAGAGGCAGTTTGGTCTCTGTGAGTTTGAGGTCAGCCTGGTCTACAGAGTGAGTTCCATGAAAGGCTCCAAAGCTACACAGAGAAACCTTGTCTGAAAAAAAAAAAAAAAAAAGAGCCTCATGGGCAATTCTACTGTGAGCTGCAAGTGAGAATTTCTGTTTTAGGTATTATTCATTTTAAAGGCCCTGAATTCCATGTCTACAAACCCTATAAAGATGCCTGATAGGCTTCCATTCGTTCCCGAGATTTTTCAGAAAAGCGTTTCAGCCTGCCAGTAGACTATGGACTGCATGTTCGGGATTAATCTTGCTAGGTTCAGTCTAAACACTTTATACTAATAGTCTGAATAGTCTTTTCTCAGAAAAGCCACTGGATTGTTTTCCAGGGTTTAATTTCATTTCTATACCTTGACCTACAAAGGTGAAAGAACAGAATTACCCAGAGGCTGACTCAGACATCTCGCTAGATCCAGGTAAATCAAACAGAGGCCCTTAAGTCTTCAGAAAACAAACGAAATAAACAAACATGATTCTCAGAACATTCTCTGCAAGATGAAACCTACCAGTTAGAACAGGTCTGGCCTGGCTGGCATGCAAAGGAGGCAGGATTTCCGTAATACATTAGGAGAATAATGAATGACCTGACCCAGTGGAGAACGTTCTTCAGGTATTTCAATTGCCTGAGATCTGACTGCTCACCTCCTCCATTTCACCCTCCCCACCCCATTCTCCTATCTTGTAACTATAAAATCTTCAAGCGTAGTCACTGTGATTGGTGATACCGGAAGGAAAATCCTGTCATGTGGAGAAATGAATGTCCCCTGCTGACTGGGAGAATGAGTCACTCCTTGCCTCAGACCTGAGGGTATTTTAGTGTTCCGTGCCAACCTGGCATTGCCAAGCAGCAGCTGACGCTCTAAAGAGAGCTCCTGACCTTCAGAGATGAAAAGTGAGCTCTGAACATCAGCATGCCTAGTCTCACATCTGCCTGAGACGGTGATGGAGGCTGCAAGGGCTGCCACTTTCTAGGCATGGGGAGACGCAAGCTGTTGGTCTTTGGAATTGACTTTCCAACATCTCTTTAAACAGCATGGCTCTGCCCAGGAGTATGCTGGGAAGCCTGTGTGGAAGGTGGAGGCATGGGAAGGGTTTGGGGCGCAGGGGCCTGAGAGCCTGATTTGTAGGGTTGCCATCGTGTCTGATGTCAAGTTAGCAAAGTTAACCAGTGCATTCACCACATTCCTGAATGTTTACTAATCAGCTTTCACCAGCCTGTCCAAACTGGTTCCAGCTGTACCTCATGAGCACAGTCTTGGTGATGCATACCTATAATCCTGGCACTAGGGAGCCTGAAACAGAAGGATCACAAGTTCAAGGCCAGCCTAGGCTACATAGCAAAACTCTGTCTTCAAAAAGAAAATCTTAGTAGTATAGTTTAATTATTATTTAAGCTCATGCCATTTTGTGGTGCAAAATTCAGTTCCCGTGAGCTGCAAACGCCAGCTTACACACAGACCACGAGGTTCTCAACACCTACTTGTGAAGATGCCAAGGGCCTAATAACAGAAGGGCTCAGCTATTAACACTTGGAGAGGTTTATTTTTAAGAATTGAAAAGCAAGTGAAATAATGACTTAGGGCCAAGACCATGGAATAAACTGAAACTAAAGAGTTACTTTATCTAATTACAAATGAACAGTGATGGCCATA
>CABHPR010154758.1:0-49962 GCA_902168415.1 Peromyscus melanophrys | reverse complement strand
AAATCTCATGGGTCCTGCACCTTACCTGGGCAGCATGACAGAACTGACCCACCGACCATGTTGGCGAGGTGTGGGCAGGCTGGCCCTGAGGACATAAGAATGGGAAGGCTGATCCTGCCCTCCCCACCCCGCCCCCAGTCTGGTGAGGTCGAGGGAACAATGAGCCCCCTTGCCACTTGTGGCAGATGGGAAAGCTGACCTAGTTCCTCACCAACTGCAGCACTAGGAATAACAAGCCCTGGACTCACCGAGGCAGCACAGTGGAGCTGATCCTGTCGACAGGGATGCCGAGGAGCTGGCCCCAGGAATGTGAACAAGGACATTCTGTCCCTGCCCCTCATCTGCTATATGGTGATGTGAGCAAGAGCAGGATGTCCTCCCTTCCCCGATTCCTCACCAACTGGGTCTGATGGGAGAGCTGGCACTGAGGTCAGAAGAACCAGTGAACTGGCCTAGCATCTTACTGTCTGCAGCACTCAAGAAAGCAGGTCCTGTACCTCACCTGGGAACCATCATAGTGCTGACCTTGCTGGTGAGGGCACAGGTGAGCCTACCATGAGATCATGAGAGGAGGAGAGCTGGCCCTGTACTCTTTGTCAGCCATGTAGTGGTGAGGAAGAGGGAAAGATGCCCTCCCCCTTGCTTCTTGCCACCTGTGGCAGATGAGAAAGCTGACCTTGCCCCTCAACAGATACAGAATTAGGGAGAATGGGCCCTGCACTTCGCCTGAGCAATGCAGTAGAGCTGATCACATTGATGGAGGTGTGGGGAGCTAGCCCTGAGAATGTGAGTGTAAGAGACCCATTCCCACTCCTCAAGTACCATATGGTGGTGTGGGCAAGAGACAGAAGGCTCCATCCCAGGCCTGTAGCAGGTGGCAGAGTCATCCCTGAGGTCACTAAAGTGAGACAGTTGACCTCTCACCAACTGCAATGTTAGGCAGAGAGACCCCTACATCTCAATTAGGCAACACAATAAAGCTTGCCCTGGTATTGTAGGTGTGGGAAAGCTGACCCCAAGGGCATGAGAGCAAGAGAATTGGCCCTGCTGCTTGCTGGGTACTACATAGGGTGAGCTAGCTGGGCCAGTGCTGGAGAGCTCACACTGACTGTGAGGATGAAGGAGAGCTGTTGGGCTGATCAACCCAACAACCCAGACCCAGAACCAGAGCAATGAGTTGGCCCATCCCATCATCCACCCTATCTATGGTCTGCTGGAGAACGTAGAGGGGCTGGTCCTGCAGACCCAAAGCTGCAGGATCTCCACGGCACAGGACAACAACAGGATATCCAAGAGGAGCTCCAGTGAGGGCCCAGTACTGATGATGTAGCAAAAACCAGAGACCTCCAACCAGACCAATGACTCAATGCAATGAATACTTGCAAGTTACAAGATACAGACTGAAGGACTGTGTGACTCACTGTGTCGTACAACAGCTTCTGCAATGAGATTTTTCTTTTCTTTTTCATTTTATCTTGTTTTATCCCAAGGGAAGGACTTGCAAGGGTAAAAGGCTGATGGGAAGGGACTGGGAGATGAGTGGGATCAAGATGCATAATGTGAAATCCACAAAGAATCTATAAAAACATTAAATCTTAGAAAACAAGTAAGACAGAGGATAAAAGAAGATACATGACCTCATCATCTGGCCTCTGTGTACACACATGGGTACAAACACTCATATACCACACACAAAAACATCTATTAAAACCTGGATTTAAATGTATAACCAATCTAAATCTGTATTTCCTGTTTGCACAGGATGCCTTCACATCACCTCTACATTTACTTTCATTGTGATTATATCATAAAGTGGGTAAATGATTGTGATTCAGCCTCTTGATACATCAAATAATGTAAATGAACATAGAAAAATGTAATAAATGAGACCTATCACTCTTACTATCAGTGTTAGTTTAATTATCCATTAATTCTATTAAACCATAATGTACATTTTATGGTGGCCTTCCAAGTATTTCCAGGTTCTAGGTACTGAATACAACCTGGCAATAAAATGAAAAATGACTACCCATGCTTTTAGTAGTTAATAATTGGGTTAACAATTAGAAAAATAAGCACAGAACCACTAAGGCTAAATATATTTAAGAAAAGGCATGCTTTTAAAAGGATGTAGATCACAAGAAACTGCCATAGAATGTGGACTTTGGAGAAGTTATCTGGCGATGACCATGTTTGCTTTGTTAATTTATTTTTGAAGAGTGATGTCTGCATATCAGAGTATGTATGTGGGGGTAAGAGAACAATGTACAGGAATTTTCCCTTTCCTGTGAGCATGAAGACTGGAGGTTGAACTCAGATTCTCATGGTTGGATGCAAGTGATTTTACACATTGAAACATCTTGCTGGTCTCAAGGAGACAATGTATTTTCAATTTATTGTGTTCAAATGATGAGATTTGAACTAGAGAATGTGAGTTCTTTGGTTTTTTTTGTGTGTGTTTACAAGTGTCTCACTTTCATGTATGTCTAGGCAAAATTTGTGTATGGAGCCAGTGGCAGCCAGAAAGTGGAGTCAGAACTTCTGGAACTGCAGTTAGAGATGCTTGTTAGCCACCCTCTCTGTACTGGGAACCAAACCTGGGTCATCTGCAAACCAATGAGTGCTCTTAAATGCCAAGTCCTCTCTCTGGTCTTACAGAGAAAAGTGAGTCAAATGAGGGAAGTTCTAGCAGGCCATGCTAAAATTATACATTTTATATTAAGATCAACAATAAGACATTGAATGGGTTTGTGGGATGAAAATGGATCAACTGGAATTTACTTCTTGAGAAGATAATTAATAGTGGAAGTAGAATATGGACAAGAAGTAGGAACACAGGAATTTTATGTAGATGTGCTTTAAAAATGTCTACAGAGAGTAAATATTGTAAACCAAGAGGGTAACAAGAAAAATGTCAGAACTTTCACAAGTAAATACAAATTTTGGATCATTATGTGTACTTCACAAAGCTTAAAGATATCTTTGAAATAATGATTCTTCCTATGGATATAGTACTGGAAGTTTCCCTGTTTCCCAGCAGGCCGGTGGTTGGGACAAATCTCTCCCACTTGCATCCCCCAAGTAAACACACAGAGGCTTATATTAATTATAACTGCTTAGCCATTAGCTCATGCTTATTACTGACTAGCTCTTACACTTAAATTAACCCATAATTCTTATCTATGTTTAGCCACGTGGCTTGGTACCTTTTCTCAGTTCTGCCTTGTCATCTTGCTTCCTCTGTGTCTGGCTAGCAACTCCTGACTCAGCTTTCCTCGTCCCAGAATTCTCCTTGTCTGCTTATTCCGCCTATGCTTCCTACCTGGATACTGGCCAATCAGTGTTTTATTAAACCAGTGTACAAGGCATTATCCCACAGCAAATACTACAAGTGGAAATTTTCAGAAGTTCGGCTTACTTAAAGAACTGTTCAGAGTGGTAACATCTCAGAGCAAGCTATTGGTGAACAACATTGGCTGTAGTTGCCCACTGTTCTCAGAGTTATCTGATCAGAGTCCGTGAAGATCTGACTATAACTGGCTTGCTGAATGTTATAAGGATTAGGATCCTTTGAGAGATATTTTCTTTCTCTCTTTTTTCTTTTTAAAGATTTTTTTAAAATTTATTTTATGTGTGGGGGTGTTTTGCCTGCATGTGTGTTTGTGCACCATGTGCATTCCTGGTGTCCTTCAAAATCAGAAGAGGACTCGAGATTGTCTGAAAATGGAGCTGCAGATGATTGTGATCCACCATGTGGGAGTCGGGAACCAACTGTGCATTCTCTGCAAGAGAAGCAAGTGACATTACCACTGACCCATCCCTTCAGCACCCCAAGGAGATTCTTCTAAAGATAATGTTGAGTGTTTACAATTTAAAGATTTTTGTACTGATTGACTGACTGAGTGTGTGTGCACACTGGCATGATGTATGTGTATAGGCATACATATGGAGGTGAGAAGACAACTTACTAGAATGAGTATTTTTCCACCTTTACATGAATCCTAGAGTTTGAACTTTGGCTCTTTGACTAGCATGACAAGCATTTTTCCACAGTAAGCCATCTTCCTGGATCAGTTTACAGTTTTTCCTATGTGGATATTAAGTGTACATTTTTTTTGTGCCTAAGTGGATGTTAGTTCCCTCCAATATGCTAAGTTGTTAGACTTTTGTGGACATTCTTGTATGATTCTTTCAAATCCAGTGACGACCCTTCAGCTGCATCCCTCTTTCAGCACATCTTGTCCATCCTTCAGTTTTAGTGTGTTCTACGTCTTCTTGGACACATCCTGAGATTTCCCCCAGACTGCAGTTTGTTATTTACACTTTGGGTCACCAGAACTGCCTTCTAGGCCTGAAAGAGGAATCTCCTTAGAAGAGGACTTTATGACTCTAACCTTCCACTTTACTTATATGACACTCTTCCATAAAACAAATATTCCTATCACAAGTGAGTCCATTTGCCCTGAAGTATAATTTCTCTTGCAAAGGAAGCATAATGACTAACTTTTCTCCTTAGTTACCATTTTGAAAAAGAATTGCTAAATGGTCTTATTAATAGAAAACCTGGGGTGAAAGCTGAAAGATCAGAGAAGCAGAGCAAGCCAGCCACAAGTTCTTACCTCTACAAAATTCTCAGTCTATAGAGAGTGAGTTCCTGTTTCCTCAGGCCTTATATACCTTTCTCTGCTCAGACATTACTTCCTGGGATTAAAGGCATGAGTGCTTCCCAGTACTGGGATTAAAGGTGTGTACCACCACTGCCTGGCTCTGTTTCCAGTGTGGCCTTGAACTCACAGAGATCCAGATGGATCTCTGCCTCCAAAGTGATAGGATTAAGGGTGTGTGCCACCACTCTCTGGCCTCTATGTCTAATCTAGTATCTGGCTCAGTCCTCTGATCCTTTGTCAAGCTTTATTGGGGTACACAATATATCACTACAGATTAATAACTTCTTCAGATAATGATAGAGAAGTGAATATTTTCTTTTCTTTTTTCTTTGTGGACTATCATCATGGATCATGACAGAGCTGAGCCAGTGAAGTCTAACCTACAATATCAACTGTTATTTTCAGGGCTCTCTTTTTTTATTTTATTTTATTTTATTTTTTTTATTGTGAGAAGCACATGATCCTGTTAGCTGATTCCCATGTCCTTTGGACATGAGTGAATTCTTCTTTTCTTCTGAGCCTGGAAATGTGTTCTAGGCTCACCTTGAGCTTTCCCTAATCCAGCCTGAACAGTATAACCTCTGCAGTTCCAAGCCCTTTAGAAAATCTCAGTACCATTAATGGTTTGTGTTATTGCAATGACTTTGCTACTAGCCCCTGTTCTTGAACAAGAGAAAATGTACAAATAATAAACCTTGTATTCACTTAAAATAAAAAAAAACTCTTTATTCCTGAATTGATCTCAAATCATCAAAAACTCCAACATCTCAAAAGCTTGATTAAGTCTATATTTGACAATTCAAATGTCTTTTGTTTTATCAATGATTCACAAGTGACAACGCATGTCTGGTTCTGTCACTATCTATCATAGTTAGGGATTTTATTGCAGTGAAGAGACATCATGACCATGGCAACTCTTACAACAGAAAACATTTATTTATGGATGGCTTAAAGTTTAGAGATTTAGTGAGTTCTTGTCATGGCAGGAAACATGGTAGCATGCAGGCAGACATGGTGCTGGAGAAGGATCTGAAATTTCTTCATCTTGATCCATAGGCAACAGCAAGTGTACTGTTACACTGAACATGGCCTGAGCATATATTAGCCCTCAGAGCCTACCCCCACAATGACACACTTCCTCCTACAAGGCCAAAGGCCACCTCTCCTGTTAGTATCACTCCCTATGTGCTAAGCATTCAATCACATGAGGCTATATGGGAGCCATACCTATTCAAACCACCATAGCATCAGTAAAGGTCGTTACTCCTACTCTCACTACTTAAATGAGAATCATTTCAATAGAAGTTTAAAAGCATTAAGATAAGTTGAAATGACTAAAAAATTATCCTTGAATTGTTTCTATAAATAATTAAGACAACAGGAAACAACAAGAAAAGAGGATTTTGTAAGCATCTTTTATGGATCCTTTTAAAGGAAATCCTTCTCTAGTGATGGATAACAGAGTGAAACCTCTTCTGAAACTAATAAAGATTGTTGACAAGAGTCAACTGTTCATGACAGACACTAGGTGTGATATCTAGTTTTACATCACTGAGACACAAATTAGAATCATTTGGGAAGAAGACATCTTAGCTGAAAAACACCCCAACAATATTTGCTGGTGGGGAAGCAATTGGTACACTTTATTTTTTTGTTGTTGTTAATTTAAGAAATTTTTTATTCATTTTACCTACCAACAACAGATCCCATTCTCATCTCTCCTCCTACTCCCCCAACTGCCTCCCCCGCCACCCCTAGGCAGGTGGTATAAGAAAACAGGTTGAGTGAGCTAGGAGAAACAAGCCAGTAAATAGCACTCCTCCATGATACCTTCATCAGTTCCTGTGTTGAGTTCCTGTCCTTTTTCCCTGTGAAGTTTTTAGTCATGGTGTTTTAGCACAGCAATAGAAACATGAACTAAGAAGAGGATTATTTCTTGAAATTATCTTAATTTAATACCCATGGCAATCTAGTGAGGTAATCCTTTTAACTGTTATTTTGAAATGAAGAAAAACATTAAGTCAGAAATGGTGGTTCATGCTCTTATCCCAGCAATCAGGAGCTAAGATAAGAGGACATAGAGGTTGAATCCAGCATAGATTATATAGCTAGTAAAAGACAGGAGTGAGACTTTGATAAAAAAATAAATAAGGACAGAAGAAAGAAAGAAAGAAAGAAAGAAAGAAAGAAAGAAAGAAAGAAAGAAAGAAAGAAAGAAAGAAAGAGAGAAAGAGGAAAAAGTAGACAGTGAGATTAGATTTGATAAATTCAAATCATTTGTGACAGAGCTTATAATTATTTGCAGGATAGCTCCAAATCCCACATTTCCCATTTGTATAATACTGTTTCCTATTATGAGGTTCACAAGTTCTCAACAGCTGTCAATAAGAAAAGGAGTAACTGCCAGGAACAGATGCATAGTGTGCATTTTCAACATTCGTTCCTGCCTTCAATAAGAATACCTACTGCCGGGCGGTGGAGGTGCACGCCTTTAATCCCAGCACTCGGGAGGCAGAGGCAGGCGGATCTCTGTGAGTTCGAGGCCAGCCTGGGCTACCAAGTGAGCTCCAGGAAAGGCGCAAAGCTACACAGAGAAACCCTGTCTCAAAAAACCAAAAAAAAAAAAAAAAAAAAAGAATACCTACCATGTCCCAAGTACTGCAATTCATGGGAATTAAGTACTGAATGTAAAAAAAACATGAAGTTTGCCATTCTGAACATAAGCTTGAAAGGCAGAGAACTAAACAAAGATCAATAAGATAACATTGCAGGTATTAAAATGCAGTAACAGAGAATGTGTTAGGAACAAATGATAGTTTGGGGCCATAGGAGTGGGTCAGAAAGGGAGTGCACTGTCCTGGAAAGGTAAATTAATTTCAGAGTAAAGAAGACTAGAATTTATCCTAAGAATATTATACAGTCACTTGCTTTGTGGACTAGAATATGGTCTAATTTAGAAAAAGTTCCATGGGCTGCTGAGAAAAATGTGTATTCCAAATTTGTTAAAGTGTTGTGCTTATAATTGTTAAGTCCATTTGCTCTATGGCCACAGTTTACTTATGAAGTTTCTTTGTGGGTTTTTTTTTTTATTTTTTTTACTTTAGATGACCTATCAGGAGAAGACAATGAGATATTAAAATCATATACTTGCATCAGGCTTTCTTTTGGGCAACCAACCAGCGCCCAAATCATGACATGGAGACTTATTATTAGTTATGAATGCTCAGCCTTATCTTTTTTTTAAGAATTTTTTTATTCATTTTTACATACCAACCACAGATCTCCCTCTCATCCCTTCTTGTGCTCCTCCCACAGCCTTCCTACCCCCTTGACCCACCCCCACCTCCCCTCCTTGGAAAGGATAAGGCCTCCTATGGGGAGTCAGCAAAGCCTAATACATTCATTTGAGGCAGGACCAAGCTCCCCTGCCCCCCGCCCCGCATCAAGACTAAGCATCCCAACATAGGGAATGGGCTTCAAAAAGCCAGCTCATGCACTAGGGTTAGATCCTGATCCTATTGCCAGGGGTCCTTTAAACAGACCAAGGTACACAACTGTCTGGTATATGCAGAGGGCCTACTCCAGTCCCATGCCTACTCCATAGCTGTTGCTGTCAGTTTATAGTTTGTGAGTTCCCATGAGCTTGGTTCAGTTGTCTCTGTAGGTTTCCCATCATGATCTTGACTCCCCTTGCTCATATAATCCCTCTTCCCTCTCTTCCACTTAACTCTCAGAGCTCAGCCTGGTGCCTGGCTATGGATCTCTTCATCTGCTTCCATCAGTTACTGGATGAAGGCTCTATGCTATCACAATCAAGAATATCTTTCTCCTGTGTGTATCCCATTAAGTGTTTTCTTCGGTGCTTATGAACTGACTTAATTTGTGCCTTTATTGAAAAGTTCTTCATGGAAGGTACCCATGTATATAGGAGGTAGAAGGTTAAATGAAGGAGAAATTTATCTCTGTCGTCACAGAAAGCCACCATTCATGCTAGGATGAGGTTTTTCTGTGTTGCAGCTAGTTTTAAGGTCACCCATGTCCTATGACATCTCACCCACTTTCTTTTATGTGAATCCATAAATGCATTACTTTACCAACCTAGGCTTGAAAATTATAGCTGCTTTGGTCCTTAGCTAGTGCCTTAACAGGTGTGAATAGATCTTTGTACATGTCTCACCAGGAAATGGTCATACAACCGAAGATATACATTTGCAACTGCCATATCTTTTTGATTAGTCATTTCCTTTTTAATACAGAGTAGAAGTATTCTTTATCTTTTCTGACTAACTTTTTTTTATTTTATTTTTTTTTATTTTTTTATTTTTTTTTATTTTTTCCTTTTTTTTAATTTTACAATACAATTCAACTTTACATATCAGCCATAGATTCCCCCTTTCTCCCTCCTCCTGTCCCACCCGCGGCCCCCCCCCACCCCGCCCATTTCCATCTCCTCCAGGGCAAAGATTCCCCCGAGGGTTGAGATCAACCTGATGGACTCAGCCCAGGCAGGTCTAGTCCCCTCCTCCCAGGCTGGGCCAAGGGTCTCTACTAAGCCCCAGGTTTCAAACAGCCAATTCATGCACTGAGCACAGGACCCGGTCCAACTGCCTGGATGCCTCCCAAACAGATCAAGCCAATCAACTGTCTCACCCATTCAGAGGGCCTGATCCAGTTGGGGGCCCCTCAGCCATTGGTTCACAGTTCATGTGTTTCCATTCGTTTGGCCACTTGTCTCTGTATTCCATCCATCCCTGGTCCCAACAACTCTTGCTCACATAAACCCTCCTCCTTCTCGCCAATTGGACTCCCGGAGCTCCACCTGGGGCCTGACCGTGGATATCTGCATTCAGTTCACTCAGTCATTGGATGGGATTTCTAGCTAGAGAGGCCCACAGAAATCCACAAAGATGCCCCCACAATAGACTGCTGACTAACTTTTTATCAGATCACAGAATATTTACACTACTTTCTTCTCAGCTTCCATTTGCTTAAAAAATTGACTTCATTCATTTGGCTCTAAGTTTGTTGGCATCTTTGGAAATGATGTTTTAGTGTGTGTGTGTGTGTGTGTGTGTGTGTGTGTGTGTGTGTGTGCGTGTATGAGTCAATAGATAGTTCTATTTTGATTTTTAACCCATTTGCAGTTAATTTACACCTCTTCACTGGAGAGTCAATGTATTTAAAAGTCAAGTCAAGTGATTCCTCTAATTTTCTTGGTTTATTTTTCTGGTTGTTTGGATTATTGTTTTAATTATCAGTTTAATTTACTGTCCCTCCTATTAGTATTTGAGATTTGCTAGCTAACTATATTGGACACTGTGGGTTCATTCCTGGCTCTCCTTTGCTCATATGTTCTTCCCATTAATTTTTTTCTCTCTATACTGTCATAATTGAGAGTATCTTTCTCCTGTGTGTATCCCATTAAGTGTTTTCTTCAGTGCTTATGAACTGACTTAATTTGTGCCTTTATTGAAATGTTCTTAGTTATCTATCACTTTTAAATGACAGTTTTGCCAGGTATACAAATTTTGGTTAGTTATAATTATTTACTTTTATGAGTCCAAATATATCACTCCGTGCTTCTCTGGCTTTTAGAGTTGTTTAGAATTCTATTGTGTTCTAATGCATTTGCTCTTAGAAGTGAGTCGGTATTTTTTTTTTCCTTTTAGCTTTCAATACTGTTTCTTTGGCTCATATGTTTGACATCTTGACTATAATTTGTAGAGGAGTTCTTATTTGGTCCTGCCTATTTGACATTCTAAGTATGTCATATTTAGATGTTGATTTCTTTATCTAGGTTTGGCAAATTTTCTGGCATAATTTTTATTATCTAGATTTTCTGTACCATTGTTTTGTATCTCAGTTGTTTCTTCCATCCTGTGAAGTCAAAAGTTTGGTCTTCTGTTCATATCTTACAGGTCCTGAATGTTGCTTTTATGCTCATTTTTTCCCTTTAGTGATGTCTGATTATAATATTCATTGACCTTGTCCACCATCCCTCATATACTTCCTTCTGCTTTATTGAGTCTACTGGTGATGCTTTTCTTATTTGATTCACTGATTCATAGTTACCATTTCTACTTGCTATTTTTTTTTATCAAAATCTCAATTATTTGCGTTCTTTTTTTCTATGTTGTTCAGTTTTTCATTTCTGGGTTATTTTGTCATTCTTTGTGCTGATTTTCTCCTCTTATTTCTGACTTTCTTCTCCATGTCCTAAATTGTATTCATCTACTTCTTTTTATCTTCTTTGAAGTCACTGATCATCTTTACCAGTAAATGTTTTAAATCTTCATCCAGAAATTTGTATATATTGTAATTTCTTAATTCAATAGGGAAGGTGTTATAATGTTTTTGAGGTGCCATATGTCCTCCTTTTCAACTTTTTTTGTTTATATACTGTGATTTTTCACATTTGTTGGTTTGGATGTCTCTACTAGTTTTTGTTTGGGGAAACTTCTTAATGATACACTTCTTCTTAGGAGCTCAATCTCCCAAAAAAATGAATGAGAAGAAAATAAACAGTTAAGATTAGCAAAATCAAACCATGGAAAATATAGAAATAAGCTTAAAATGTATTAAAGCCTACAAATGAACTACTAATGATGTTATGACATAAAATGAAAAAAAACTAAAGTAGAATACAAAATAAAGTTAAAAATAAAAGTAAATATGGAAATCGTTAATAAATGAGGTATAAAAAGATGATTCCATATGGAAGTGAAGTTAAATGAAAGAAAAAATAAAGAACCAAGAGAGATGAAAGACAATTAAAGGAATGGGAAGCATGTTATGGAGAGAATATAAAAGAGCACAGTATTATAAAAAATGTAAAAGTGTAAAAGATGAAGTCCCAGGTGGGAGGAAAGTTCACAAAAATTGAATCATGCAAGAAAGTGAATAAAATTAGAAATATAATCTTTTATCTTTTATCTCAGTCCCTTTACTACAAATGAATGAGGAGAAAATGAAGAAGTAGCTCAGCAAAATAGAATATCAAAACATAGAAATATGCTTAAAATTTATTAAAACTGAAATTCTAGTGTTATTCTGAGTCGATAAAACCACTGCTGGCCACAGAGGGCAGAGCTCCCTCACCCTATGCACTTTACTGTCTTGTCCAATTCTCAGGAAGTCAACACTTCTGCTTTATCAGTGTTGTATCTGGCCCTCCTGCTTTCCACAGCTGTCTCCCAGGGCCACTGCAATCCCAGAGCTATTGTGAGTTTAGTTGAGGTTCCCTGATGCAGGATTGTTCCCTGTTCTCAAGTCCCTGGAGTTCCTCACTCTCTAAAGGCGCCAGACAGTCCTCTGAGTAATACAAAGTGACAGGATGGGATTGTCACTCCAATGCTGAAAGTCCACTAGAAGACTTTCTGTACCACAGAACCCAGCAATAGCATTTGGGGCTTAAGAGGACTGTAAGCTTGTCTTGTCTTAATCTCAGGATTGCTGATCTCTTTCCAACAGTGCTTTCTGCCCTACATTTGGATGAGAACTCTCTTCCCTCTGCCCCCTGCCAGTAAAGCCCATGGATGGGGACTTGTTTGGCTTGGAGCTCTTCTCCTTAGTGCCTCTTTTATCGATGCTTTTATAGCTGTCTTATCGCTATCTGTGAATTCCCAGGGTTTTTCCTCTCTTTGGAATAGAGCATATAATTTTTCTTTATTTTATTATTTTTAATTGCACATGGTTTTATTCAAATATATTATCTTACAAATTGTAATGTTCTAAGGAAAAGAACAGAAGCATTCCTATCTGATTTTCTTTCTCTTTTCTTTTTCAATTTCACAAGAGAAAACTTTCCAAGGCTTACAACTTCAGCATTCAGTTTAGCGCAGAATTTGTATTTATTGCTTCAGGAAATTCTTGTGAGTCTGCATTTTCTTACTTTGGTACTTCTCCACTCCTGGGTCACAAGGAGGCAGTTTTTCATTTTGTCATTTTACTTAGATTACTTATTTGATGAAATATTTATTTATTTGCTCTTTATTTTTATGTATATTTGCATGTTTGTTTTTGTACCATGTTTATTCAGTGTCCACAGAGGCCAGAAAATGGAATTAGATCCTCTGGAACTGGAATTACAGATGCTTGTGGGCCACTCACTATGTGTGCTGGGATTCAAACCAGTGTCTTTGGGAAGAGGAGCTGGTACAGTTATCTTCAGAGATTTCTCTCCAGCTTCCATGAAACATCACTATAGTAAAACTCCTTTCCAATTTAAGAAATGACTGATGAATCATGATATATATTATTTACTTACATTTAATCCATATTTTCAGTGTTGTCCTTTGGGAGTTAGTTTATCAGTGGTTGTCCTCTGATGTTTTCTGTGTCATTGGGCTATTAAAAATAATGGGGAAGAGGAAAAAATATATGAAAAAGAATATGAATTATAACTAAAACCGTCAAGACTAGTGTTCATTTAGAACTTAGTATATACATCCAACAAAGTAGTAGTTTGTTGATGGAACTTAAATTTTACTATTTGACTGAAGATATGGAAGATCAGAGATGTAATTGACTCTATGTTACATTGAATAAATGATGCATTGTTATTTGTATATATTATATTTGTTAATTTATGAAAATCTTACCAGTTTTAAGTTGTTTATATATGGTACTTCTCCTATTACGTGCCTAAATGGCAAATAAAATCCAAACAGAATCTGGGCATATGTGGTTAGGAAGAATTATGTAGTTCCTGGATGGGGATCTTATAATTATTGGTGACTAACCAGTAAGGTATACATGTGTTCTGATTTCCCACTAAATTGGTTAGGACCATATAGCCAGTTCCAGTCCATACCCCAAAACTCGGAATAAAATGACATTCTGGAGACTGTAGAGTAGAAGTGTGCTTTCTTTACCTTCCTGTTCTCAGCAACACTGGAAGCTTTTGGTACAGAGCACATAACAAGATGGAGGCAGCTAGATCCCCTAATGAACAGGTTCAGTAGGTTGAAGGAACCTATGCCCTCATTCTAAACAAAAGAAAAAATGGCTACACATGTCATCTAGTTTTATACTTTAATGGACTGTGATTTGAGGACAATTTTTTTTTCTTTTCTTTCTTTCTTTCTTTTTTTTTTTCTAAGAAAAGTAGCTATTCCTATTCTAACAAATTGGAGCTGCAATGCAACTTCACCTGACGGGCCTTAGGAAATCATGAGTTCAATGCAGATGGGTACATTCAGACAGAATTGACAAACGTGAGTATAAACTACATCAAATAACACCAAATATTAGGCAATATTCATGGTAGACAACAAACATTTAAATTTGCAAGAACAAGACTCTTGGAAGCTTTTTTTCTTTGTTTGTTTTGTTAAGTGCTCTAATGAAGAACATTGCGACAAAATAAATAATCCAAGTCAAGCATCCATAATGTCTTCATTCCATTGTTTTCAAAGGGTACTTTGTAGCTGGGATAGAGTTCTAGGTATTTTTAGTCAGAATACAGGGACTAGTTTTTTAGGCTCCACATTGGCCAGGAAAGTGATGCATGGTTCTGTTAGGAAGATAGTGCGCCTCATAACAATTGACTCCAGCTCCAGTTGAATTCACCAAAGGGGAATTAGATGACATTTCTCAGCTTCAAGCACTGCATTTGCATCTTCAGAATCCTCAGTCAAGTCTTAGAGGAAATGTGGTTACTAGGCTCATGCTAACTAAAGCAGAGGACATTGGCACAAGAGGTTTCTTATGTGCATAGCTCCACACGGGCAGACAAAAATGTGCAGGTGTAAATATGACTACCAGGTCTGCAGGGATTTGTCTCATTTCTAATCATTGTGGTTTGTAAATTAAGTGTCCATACTAGAATGTGTGACCCAAAGATAATGACATTATTAAGAAGTTTTGGGATCTAAATGACAGAAACTTCATCATTTGATCAGTTCCTACCTGAATAGGCCATTAGGAGGAAAATCCTTCTTGAAGGAAGTAGATCACTGTGGCCGTATCTTTGAAAGACAAAATATAACTTGTGTTCCAATTTTCTCCCCTTCCTGTTCATCCTCTTCCCCCTAGTTTGCTTCCCTAATGCTGTCATAAAACATTGGAACTTTAATCAAAAGCAACTTCTGGAGGAAGTAATTTATTTGACTTACACTTGAAGCACCGTGTGCTGAAGTAAACTGCCATGAATCCATGTTTCTGCACCACAGTCCGTCACTGAAGGAAGTCAAGACATGAATACAAGCCGGAACCTAGAGGCAGAAACTGAAGCAGGGACCAGAAAAGACTGCTGCTTACTTACCTGCTTTCTCTCCGTAGCTCACTCAGCTTACTTTTAAAAAAAAAAAAATGATGACCTGAAAACTGCCAAAAAGGGCAACACCACCTGCCACCTGTGGGCTGGGGACTGTTACATAGTTCTTTACTCAAGAAAATGCTCCATAGACATACCTATAGGCCAATCAAAGGAGGTTTTTTTCTATTAAGGTTCCTTTTACCCAGATGACTCTAGCCTGTGCATGGTTCAGAGCACAACTTATTAACATGCTCCTCATTCTGCAACCTTCTCTGATCAGTCTTTCACAAAAAGCATTCTATTAGCCAACTTGCTAGTGCCTATACTTTGCACTATGATTCTTCACTTCACCTTAGACTCACAGTGTTGGGAATAAATGAACATCCACTGAAGTCTCTCAAACTATGGGACAAAATGAACTTTCTCTCCTCTAAGTTTTTATTTTTCCATCTAGTATTTAATTATAACAAAGAGAAGATGAACACACAATGCAGATAGACGATCTGGGTGTTCAATGGCATCTGTGACTGCCCAATGGCTGCTGTTTTGCTTGTGGATTCATTGCCTGGTGTAGTCAGTCATTTGCAACTCTACTCACCTCCCATTGAATTTCACCACATAGTTAAATTCCTGTTTCTACATGTGACTCATTGGTGTGTGGGAGAATGTATGCTCAGCATGTTTTCCTTAATGAACCTTCTTCTTCTTCAGTTCCTCATTCTAACTGCTCATGCAGATCACTATCCCTCCCCTCCATATCTCTTTAGGATAATAAATCTCACTTTCTTTTTGGGAAGAGTATTAATATTTAATTGGGAAATCTCTTAAAATGTTAGAAAAATATTAAGCCAAGCACAGAACAATGCCCAGGAGAGTAAGTGGCTTGATGTGTGCAGTGAAGTTGAGTTGTTCATTTGCATCTTTTCCTAATACCAATGACCCACTAAGTGAATCTTTTTCATGTTCCTCTTTAGGAGTAAAGTTCTATTGAGTAAGAAAATAAGTCACAAAAGGAGATGTCAGTTTACATTTCTTCTCCAATGTGTCTTTTGAAACAGTGCTTATTTCAACACATAAAATTTGTTCCGAAAGTATTCAGGTCATGCATAATTAAATATATAGCTTTTAGCAATTTTAGTTCCTCTAAGACGTGTTGCAAAGTACATAATATGTTCTTTTGAGAGAATATCACTGTTTTGTGTTTCCAGATGTTTCTGGAATTTGCTACTCAAAGGTTAATTTTATGCAAGTATCCAAAGTTGAGACTTAGAGCAGATTTTTAAATGATAAAAATCTATGTTCTTTAACATATGCTATTGTGGAAAATTAAATATATATATTCAAAACTGACTCAAGACTGTAGAGGATTAAAGGGTATTTTAATATATGAAAGTTAATGTATTCTATTGATTATTCTGAATTATTTATCTTACAAAGGCCATGAGTGAGACAAAAGGGCATAAGTTGTAGAGGCCAGGCAATAACCATGAACAATTGATTTTTTTCACATCAACTCAAGATTGCTCCCAAGGTCTGTGATGAATTTTTGTTGTATAATGGTTTTTAAAATAAGAAATATCTCTGGATAGGATATGAGATGCAAAAATCTTTTCCTACAAGAGTATAGTAGAAATAAAAAGGAATGATAATGGTTTTGCTAGGTGACTTTTCCTGGGTAGACATAAACAAACACCTCATCTCCCATAAATAGGGAGAAGTTTGGTAATGGAGTGAGTGTATTGGGTACATTTACAAAGGCACCGAGTAGTAAGATTTTACTGGGAGTAGCACGAGTACTCAATGGCAGCTGCTTTACCAATCACTCACCCCAGCATGGCTGACACATCATAAAGCTCCATCCGTGTTGTTGCTTGAACAACTTGCACGCAGCGAGACTCTCTGTCAGTTTAATTATTTCATGCCCATGATAAGGAAACAATTTTTGAGATCATCTGCAAAAAAAAAAAATAAAGATTCTTGATGTATGTCACCATATCAACACTACTTTTATAAAATAGCATCACTCTTGGTGTACTTTTAATTTCGTAGTTCAAATATTCCAGAATTACACAGAAACTGCATAGAGAGAAAGAAAGCACATTGATGAACTAAATTTCGATAATGTGCATGCCATCCATTTCTCTGACACTGCCTAGTCTAAATGATTTATACTATTGCAGATTTCTATGAAGACATGAGGTACATGGTAATGTAGACGGTGATGTGTAGTTTTAAATGTGAAACCACTTATGTGTGTATATTTATGTGTATGTGCACATACATGTATACCCTTCCAACATATACTTTCTTATAAAACAAAACAAAAAATAATGGCGCATATTTTCAAGCAGATAAGAAAAGACATGGTTATGCTTTGTATTCATTACTTTCTTTCTTTCTTTCTTTCTTTCTTCCTTTCTTTCTTTCTTTCTTTCTTTTTTGTGTGATGTGACCACATATCTGAAAAGAAGCAACTTAAGGAGAAGTTTACTTTGGGTCATAGTTTACAGAGGGTTGTATTCCATCAGTAGGCATGGTGGCAAGAGTCTGGGCAGCTAGTCACATGGTGTCTCAGTTAGGAAGCAGAGAGATGAATGCTGATGCTATGGTCACTTTCTCCTTTATACTGAGTTGATTACCCTAGCTCATTGAAAGGTGCAATCACAATGATGTGGGTTCTCCAGCTGAATGTTTCTATACTTGCTCCTCATAGTGATGCTAATTCCATTAAACTGGCAATGAATACTTATCACTGTACAATGAGAAGCATAGTTCTATCAATACAGAAATAGTACTGTTCCTCTCCTGAACTCTGAAAATCATCAGTCAAATCTAATCAGAGAATATTTTTGACCTAGGTGAACTATGGATTTGTTAGAAAAGTGTTCAAAGGAAATTCTATATTCACCATAGGCCACCCCAACCTCATTATCTATTGATTTTCACCCATTGTTTGAGAATCATATCAATTTTATATCATACTTATCTATGATATACAATTTCTGAAGGCCAACCAGATCACTTGTCAAAGAAATGTGCCTTCACAGCAAACTCATTAAGGTTACTCCAACTGAGTTTGTTCACTGCAATCTGTTCTCTAAAAGGGTGATGCTAGGCTCATGGTTTACAGGCTAACATATCCCTGTGCTCCCTTACTTTGGAACTCAATTTTCCTACCACAATTGCAAATACAGTAATAATTCTTCAGATAATTTTTTATTTCTTTTAAAAATATAGCATATTGATTATCATCTTGATAAGATCTAGAGCCACTTAGAAGAAGGATCTCTGAGTATTCCTACGGAAGCTTATGTTGGTTACATAAATTGATGTGAGATCAATCTTAATCATGGGTGAAGTGATTCCCTGGAATATTTAAAAAAATAAACAAACAAACAAAAAGAACTAAAACAAATCCAAACAAAGGAAAACCAGAGACTGCCAACTGAGCACCAACATAACTGCAATGCTGTTTTCTTCTGAAAGTGGATGCAGTGTAAGCAGCTGCTTCAAGCTCCTTCTGCTCTCTTGCACAACATACTGTACCTTCAACTGTGAACTAAAATGGGCCCTTCCTTTTTAAATGGCTTTTGTCAGGATAGTTTACAAAAGAAACAAGAAAGGAGACTAAGACAGCATATCTTTATAGTTATAAAGTTATAGCAACTAAATCCATAATTCTGATACTTAGTAGAGAAAAAAATTAGGCTTACATGGATTAGAGACAAAAATATGACACATTTCAGCCCTTCCCTATCCTCTTATCCTTCCTCTGCATTTCTTTCCTCATCCAAATGGCTCTAGGGTAGGTGTTAGTATGTATAGAGAATAAAGTATATCAAATAGCTGGTGTCAGGCACATAGGAGGCTGAGCTGTATTTGCAATGAGAGAATAGAAAGGAATATATCCAGCAATAGATTATAGGGTGATGTAGGACCAGGCTCAGCACATACTTAGACTTATATAAGTTTCTGCGAATTCTGCAAACAAGGTATAGATAACAGGGTATGACTAGAAACTGGTAAGATAAAGACACCTCCCTTGGCTCCTTGATTGTATTCACAAGATATAGATGAATGTTTTAAAACATTGGCTTTACTCAATGAATTGCATTTCCTCTTCCTATTTTTTCTCATTAATCACACTGAGTATTCAAATTCCTCCAGAATTGTTAGGAATATGCTAACTGGGATTCATCACTTGAGCCCTAGGAGGAAGAAGCCAAACAGTACCCAGTGTTTCCCTGGTTTATTTAGCTGCAATCTTCTTCTTCTTCTTCTTCTTCTTCTTCTTCTTCTTCTTCTTCTTCTTCTTCTTCTTCTTCTTCTTCTTCTTCTTCTTCGCTTCATATTATCAATTTTGTTTGTAGTTTTAGCTAAAAACATACTCCCTTTTATAACTGAATTAATATACTGTTCATATTTTTTCATACAATGAATTTAAACTGCTTTAAAAAGAAGTGACCTACTTTCCTGATTGGATTACAAGGTAGATATGTTTATAGCCAGACCTCTTTCTAGACATTCTCTTTCTAGACATTTTATTTTTCTAGTTATTTGTTTGTTGGTTTGTTTAAACAGACAGGTGCTACATTTATATCTGCTGGTTTCAATTTGGCCATGTTTCATATCTAGCCTTTTAGAGTGGCAAATCATGGTTCACTTTCACTTAAGCATTGGTTTTCTGGAATATCTGCTACTAAGACTAATTCTGTAACTGAGTTTTGTATTCACCATATAGGAATCATTTTTTTACCTCTAATGTGCTCCAAATGCAGCAGCTTTGTGTGTTCCAGATACTTGATGCAGAATAAAGTTTTCTTTTTTTTCTTTTTTTTTTTTTTGGTTTGGCTTTTCGAGACAGGGTTTCTATGTAGCTTTGTAGCCTGTCCCGGAACTCTCTCTGTAGACCAGGCTGGCCTTGAACTCACAGAGATCCACCTGTCTCTGCCTCCCAAGTGTATAAGTAACAGCTTCTGTAGTGTTTTCAGATGAGTGTTCTTGAAGTTGTTCATATAAAGATCACTCATAGTACACCATGAGTAGAAACAAACCAAATGCCTGTCACTAGGCAAATGGATTAATAAAAGAATATATTTATCTATAAAAAGAAAAAAGTTAAGACAAATGAGAAAGATTGAATAAGCTTTGAAAAATCTGGAAATTAGTCCATTTGGCACATGCATAAAGCTTTTGGTTGGATCCCCAATATTGGAGGTGAGGCAGGATGACCAGAAATTAAAGATTATCCTCTACTAAGTTTGAAGCCAGCCTGGGATACCTCAGACCTTGTTTCAGTACAAAGAAAAACACATAGTTAACAAATTAACAACATCCATTTAAGCAATAGGTAAAGTGAGAAAGCCCAGCAGAAAAAAATGGCAAGTATTTATCATGCCCCTTCTTATGAAATGTCAGGAAGAGTTATATAACCAAAGAATAAATTCATCATGGCCAATAGATTGAAAAGATTATGAAGTGACTGAGTACAATGTTTTTAAGGAATAAAAATATTATAAAATTATATTATAATTCATAAAATATATCCACAAGGCTGTATAATCATCATTTAGTTTTATTCCTGAAGTGGTATAGTTTATGGTATTTGCACTATATTTATGTGTAAAATAAATTTAAATGAAACACATAAGGTATATTTGCTATTCAAAAGAATGAATTGATAAAATTTATTGTCAATAGAATAAATTGTACATCTAGTTCAATAACTGTCAAAGATAACTTGAAAAATAATGGACATTGATGATTACAATGAATAAATTTAAACATGAGTGAAAGAGCAATTAACTTTTTTGACTGGATAAAAACTGTCTCGCCGGGCGGTGGTGGCGCACGCCTTTAATCCCAGCACTCGGGAGGCAGAGCCAGGCGGATCTCTGTGAGTTCGAGGCCAGCCTAGTCTCCAAAGCGAGTTCCAGGAAAGGCGCAAAAAGCTACACAGAGAAACCCTGTCTCGAAAAACCAAAAACAAAAAAAAAAAAAAAACCAAAAAAAAAAAAAAAAAACTGTCTCATACAAACCATCATAACCACTATTTCACTCATTGGCAAAATATGGAATAATTCTTTTTGAACATTAGGATAATGATGCACACTTACTACTCGGCTTCTGGACAGCACTATGTGGACTGAGATATTTACTCTGATATTATTGATTGAGATACTGAAAATCAATTCAATTGGATGAAAATGTGGAGAAGAAACATAAGTGTGCCTACTCCTCTGAGATGATTATGGATGAACAGTGTTTTGGGCAATTCATGCTGGATATTGTGCATAATACTATAATCCTCACCCTAGACAGATGGAATTGTGGCAGTTAGGAATAAAGCCATCTTCTGCTCACTAGCACATGTGGGATACACACTACCCTCTCTCAAGAAACAAACATACAAGAAATGCACAAATATATTAGAAATCACACTTAAATTAAGCAAGGTCCTAAATAAAGGTATTGTATAAAATTTTCATATTTATATGTGTTCCAGAAATAATGAGAAAAATAATATGGAAAACAGACATTTATACTTTATTAATTTTATTTTATTGAATTTTTTTCATATAATTTATTTTAATTACTCTTTCTCCTCCCTCCACAATATATAAAACTGTGTTTTATATGCAAAATAAATTGATGAGTGAATCACAGAATTCCAGAGTAAATGAAGGACTCCATCATAAACAGGGATTAGGGAAGAACATTTTTAATATGCCAGTTCTTGGGTGATATAAAGACCCACTAATTTTCTTAACATAAACAAATTTAATTATTTGGAGTTAAAAGTATTTTCAAATGCAAAGGGTGCGGTATAAAATAAAATTTAAAAAGGCTTGTATAAAAGGTTGAAGAAGAGAACATCAGAAATTGTGTGCACTATGCATAGTTAAAAGTTTTTTAAAGGGACACAAAGGGGGAAATTTTTAAGTATTATTATAAGAGAGAATTCTTATTCTTAAAAGTTACATTAAGAAAACAAGGTGCAAATTGTAGGAATTATTCACAAT
Source organism: Peromyscus melanophrys (assembly GCA_902168415.1). Lineage (NCBI taxonomy): Eukaryota > Metazoa > Chordata > Mammalia > Rodentia > Cricetidae > Peromyscus > Peromyscus melanophrys. The sequence goes on along the minus strand of CABHPR010154758.1, from coordinate 28,015 downwards.
CTATATAAATAAGAAAACAAAGAATTGATATTAAAAGCATAAGAAGAAATACAATTAAATATAAATGATAACTCACTAGAAATGAGCAAAGTGGAAATGAGACACCAGAAAAGAAGCCCCACAAGAAAGATGTTTTAAAATATTTTATAGAATTACTTACAGGGAAAGTTCATATTAAAAATCAAGGTAAAATAGCCCCATAAGTCCACTTAGGTGATACAATTTTAAAAAGATTTACTGTTAAGGAAAGTCAAAAGCAGGACTATGACGTTTTGTTCCATAGTTGATTGGAGTGGACAATGATGAAGATATTTTGGAATATTAAAGAGAAATTCTCTTATAACTTTCTATTTATTTTAAGCTTACTACTCACCATATAACAATAATTCTCCTACAAGATATTCATCTAAGTGAAACACAAATTTTGGCTTATTAAAGAGTTATAAAGCTATATATAGAGTTACCTTCACCATGTTAGCCCTAAATGAAAAACTGACCAATTATTTATTGTAAAATAATAGGTTTTTTACAATATGTCATAACCACTAAATGAAATATTGTGAGCAATAGAAGGCAATACATTACTGATTCACATAAAATATGGAGAGATCTTTAAACATTATAGAAATTAAAAGCAAACTCAGAGTAAATAAGATTATGATCTATTTGTAGGAAATTATTGATTAACCTTGTGAGATTTATCCTGTAACAGCTGAGCCTTTTCTTCATTACAGAATTATTGACTAGCCTAAAACCAGTATATGCCAGAGAAAATTCAGACTTTCTCTTTGCTAGGGATTGAGGACAGAGTTTGAGAGAATTTTCTTGAATAATAATAATATTTTACAATTTGATAAAAATATAGGGCTTTGTCAAAATTCAGCCAATATCGACTTAATTTTCATCTATGATAGTTTTCTAAATATCCATAAACATCTTACATTAGCTAATTTTGAGTGTAATAAAGTAATAATGTTAATGTAACAGTTTTGACTAAATGAACCCAAAGAGAATAAATCGATATCCAGGTAGGTATGATATAAAATGGAGAACAAAAGTGTTTCTAAAAATGCAATAAATTTTTATTCATATAGTTTAATTAGAAAGTACATATGCACTTTTTATTAAGTTATTTCACAATTTTCATATTTGAAATATTCAAATAAAATCAATCATACTCTCTGATAGTTAGTTTTTAAAATATTTCAACAAGTATAATTTAATATGCATAATTTTCATTGGCTCCTTAAGGGAAAATTTGGTATTAAGGGGAAATTTATGCTATCTATTCATATAGAAAACTAACATTACTAGCATTTTGCCATTAACTCTACACACTACTCTTTACCTGAAATCTGGGAAGAAATTATATAGTGTACCTAGTGTAGTTACCAAATGATGACTTCACATCTATCAAAAATCTTAAAGTTCACATGTAAATACAGATTTATATAATGCCATTTCCATAAAATATCATTTCCCAATAGAAATAATAGTTGATGTGGAAATAACATATGCAGAATGGATAGTTATAGAAATGGTTACCTGTTAAGAGTACTTACAGCTCTTGCAAAGGACCAAGTTAAATTCCGAGTACCTTTACTTGTAACTCAAGCTCCAGGGCATGTGAAACCTCTGATTTCTATGGGCTGCTGCACTTATCTGCAAATACACATATATAAGATTAAAACAATGACAGATTTTTATAAGTGAAAAAAGTGGCTTTTGAAACATCATTAAAAATTATATTCTCTTTTTGCCTTGTCCTAATGTTTGAAAAGGTTCCTCTGTCTACACATCTTCCACCTTTCCAGACATGGCTTCTGAAGAATTCACAATTACCAGGTATCTCTACATCACATGAAGAAATCACAGGTCTAGGTTAATTGTTTTGTGTTTGAAAAGCACTCCACAGCTTAGAAAAGTAGAGCGTCTCACCAAGTTCATGAAATATGATTCTCTAATTGCCAATTGAATGTTCTATTAAGATAATAATTCAGAGTAATATGGTAGCTTAAAAACAGTTGCTCCTCTGATTTAATTTTCACTCCTTGCAGCTATTGAAAGACTAGAAAATGCACACTTGCTTTTCTTCTATTACTTCCCAAATAGCTCACTAATTTTGAATCAATTAATTTAAATTAAATTAACACAAGTGAAAAGGAAAAGGTCTCAGTTCTCAGTGTTACACCTGCAATACAGCTTCTGATTAATGCATTCAGGTAACTGGACAGTTCCCCAGAGTATTTGTTAATAATAATATTTTCTCATATATGTTTAAATCCTCCCTCATTCTCATATATGTGTACATATATGAATGCACACACACACACACACACACACACACACACACATACACACAAACATATGATACTATAAAGACTGCTCTCAATAGCTCAGAAACTGAAGGATGGGTATGGAATTGGCAAAGTAATCACTCAGTTGACTATGTTGATTTTAACCTGAAGATGCAAAACTCAATTCTCTGGGGCCAGCAAAAAAGGGGAAATGTTGTGGAATATTACTTTAACTAGGCAGAGATGTGTTACATTTGTTTTTGCTGCATTTGTCCAACCATGTAAAGATGTGTTGCTTTGCCTGCTAAAGACACCTGATTGGTCTAATAAAAATCTGAAGAGCCAATAAATAGGCAGTACAGGGATATGTGGGGCTGGTGGACAGAGAGAATTAGTAGAAGGCAAATTCTGGGTTCCAGAAAAAGAAGAGAGACAACGAGGGAGGAAGAAGGAGGTGCTTGGGGCCAGCCAGGTAGCCTATATCCAGACATGGAGTAGGACATACAGAATGAAAATTAAACAGCCCTGAAGTAAAACACAGATGAAGAGAAACAGGTTAAATTGAGTTGTAATGGCTAGTGGGACAAACATAAGATGAGGCTGAGCATTTATAACTTATAATAAGTCACTGTGTCATAATTTAGGAGCTGGTTGGTGTCCCAAGAGAATGCATGCTACATTTGGTGCCCAAAGTGGGGCTCAATTTTCCACACAGGGCCTGAGAGAGGGGGAAAAACATACAGCAAGCACTTGAGTAGCCAGCATGTTAAGTAGAAACAAAATGCTAAGTAAAATCATCTGCCACAGTATGGTCACCACCTTCTAAAGCTGGGATGGTTAAATGCATCTCCCAATTGGATGCAGCTCCCATTTGAACACAGAACTTCTTGTAGTTCGCAGCCATATTCATGGGGTGTAAAGCTTGGCTTTAACAGATGAGAGCAGGATGGAGCCAGCCACCAGTGCAAAGCCGCATAGCAGTTTAGTTTTGCTCAAACATAGAGATACACAGTAAAGACAGGTCCATATGGAATGAAAACTTTAAACAGGTTACTGTGTATTTGAAAATGTGTGTAGCTTAAGAAAAGAAAATGTGTATAGACAGTCATATAAAAAAAGTTTAAAAGTAATAATAGTGCTTGAGTACTCCACTTTCTCTCAGGGACAGTGATCTTAAAAGTGTCCCAGGCCCTAAACACAAACAGTTAGTTGGTTGAACTTAGAGTCTTGTATCATAAAACTTAAATTAGGAGTTCGTACAGAGAGTCAGAGTTTGTGTAGGGAGTTATATCTTTTGATGTTATAAGCCAGAGTTTTGCAAGTGAAGAACTGGCACTAAAGTTGCTTCAGGCCTGACCTTGATTCAACAACCAGACACCTGGTTATCTATTCTTGTGCATTCATTTGCAAGGGCAACAAGTCTATTGAATTTGCTCTAAGGTCTTAAATCACCTAATTGTGTAACAAGCTGTCTTTGTAGCTGAGATTATTGTTATTTTCCTGTGTCAGCCTGAGCTATGAAAAATACCCTAGTATTATTTCTATTCATCAAAATTATACAGCTTAAGGAGAAATCATCTTTATACAGTCCACAGAATAAATGTCCATAAGACTGAGATGGAATCATATGATTACATGCACATATTACATAATAATGCACGGATTGTGAGAATCCACAGCTGTTTTTGCACATGTGAAATTACAGACAGAAGCGACCAGTTTTCAGAGTTTGGGGCCCTATAAGCCTTGCTTGAGGAGGTTTATCCATCAGAGAATTACTCATCTGGTGGGTTGACGTCTGAATTATTAGTTGCCAACTACTACAATGTTCCACGGACCATGAGTCACTTTTGTGTGTCTTTATTTTTTTCCTTAAATTTTATATGCCCCAGCAAAATCTTTCAAGCAATGTAAAAATTAAAATGGGGTTACTTTCTGTTTTTCAAGTGAATGATTACAATGAATATAAGAAAAAAATGTTTCTTATTTTCCTTACATGATTAAAATTTTACATATTACAGGTGAAAAACAAAGTATTTCCAAGGACCCACATACATTTATGTCTAAACAACGTGTTACAGATTAACAAAGTATAAGCAAGCAAGGTATTTTTCTCAGCCAGTTCTTTCACTGGGAGGTTGCATTTTGTGGTTACAAAGAAAGGATCAGTCATTTTATTATTTAACTCAGAAGGAAATCTTATAACAAATCTTTAAAAGATCACAAATCTAAACTTTTATATATAAAAAACAATCAGCCATTTCTATGTTAAATCCTCAGGGTTTATACTCACTCAACTAGCATTTTTTTGTATGACATCACATCAGAAATTTGAGGGCAGAAATGGGTACAAGGAATTGATCATCACCTTTGATCATCAACCCATCCTAGCAAGAAAGATATGTCAGCCTGTATTGCCAGGCTGACACTGTTGTTGTCCTTGACCTCATGGAGTCCCTTGTTCAACTATCAAAAGTGTTCAAATTATTCTATACCAAGATTTTCTACCTTAAAGCCTTGAACAAAAGCATCTTAACACAGCTTAACAATCTACATGTCTAAATTCTTTTTAAAGGTGGTGGTTGGATCATTGGTCTGCTCCAGCAGCAATGTTGGGAAAAAGTCATTGACTATAATTGTAAGTACCAGTAACACTGCCCAGTGAGGGGCTAGAAACCCCTTAGAATTTTCATACAACTCATAGTTTATGAGGGACATTGTGACTGTGAGAGCAGCAAACAGAACTATGCTCAATAATAGCACGAGGTCCTCAGGACAAGTAGTCCTCAGGGATTCCTCAAGGCTCACCCAGCATATTTGTGCTAGGGTGTATTCCATGAGTTCCAAAGCTGCTTGCTGTTCTTCTTGAATGGCCCTCAGAACACACAAACATATAATTATATATCATCATCATCATTATTATTATTATTGGTTATATATTTTACATGTTATATATGATATATTTATAATATGTATAATATATATTACTCAAACATTTTATTGTAGAAAAAGAATAATACCAAAAATATCCCTTAATGAAACAGTTAACTGTTAATTTTTAAGACTGAACCATTAACAGGCTACCCAAAAATATGACATTTCAGCATTAGGTTTTTTTGTTTATTTGTTTTTGTTTTTGTTTTTCGAGACAGGGTTTCTCTGTGTAGCTTTGCGCCTTTCCTGGAACTCACTCTATAGAACAGGCTGGCCTCGAACTCACAAAGATCCGCCTGACTTTGCCTCCTGAGTGCTAGGATTAAAGGCGTGTGCCACCACTGCCCAGCCACTTCAGCATCAGTTTTAACCAAAGAGTAATCTGTAAATCCCAAGACCATCCTCCCCAGTTATGAAAACAGTTTCTGGTCAGTGGTCAAGCTTTCCTTCCTCCTCATCTCTGATGGATACTTGCCAGGATATGAAAACTTCTACTTTTCTGCTTTCATTCTTTACATTCTACCTTTGAAACTTGAAAGAAAGAGGTATACCCTGTGGAAATCAGTGTTTCTATCAGGTCTTAAATATTTTCTTTCTCTGCGTTTATGTTTAGAAAAACAGAAATTTAGCTGGGGGGGTGATGGCACACGCCTTAAATCCCAGCACTCGGGAGGCAGATCCAGGTGGATCTCTGTGAGCTTGAGGCCCGCCTGGTCTACAGAGCAAGATCCAAGACAGGCACCAAAACTACACAGAGAAACCCTGTCTCGAAAAAAAAACAAAAACAAAAACAAAAAAAAAAACAAAAAAAAAAACAAAAAGGAAAAAAAAAAACAAAAAAAAAAAACCAGAAATTCTCTCCATATTATATATCCATCTATCTTAAAAAAAGAATAAATTGTCAAGGAAAGTGTTTGAAATACTACGTGAATACTCGGAATACTTTTCAGGAAGTGATTTTACACTTAAGGCATATGTCTTAAACACCTAACTCCACAAAGAACTATTTCTTTTATTTTTGAGGTTATAATATAATTATATGACTTTACCTTCTTTTTATCACTCCAAACACTTCCTTCTTGCTCCCTTTCAAATTCATGGCCCCTTTTCTCAGTAACTGCTATTACAAGCACACAAGTGTGCTTGTGTGTGTGTGTGTGTGTGTGTGTGTGTGTGTGTGTGTGTGTGTGTTTGTAATCCTAAATACAATCCACTCAGTCTGCATAATGTTATTAGTAGGTATACTTTCAGGGATGAATATTTTGTATTGAAGAAAAAATTGGAAAGCCAGTTTCTCCCATTCCACTGTCTGCATTGCTCAGTTGCCTGCAGTTCTTTGTATAAGGTTGAGGCCATAAGCTTTGCCCCATCCTTTTTCACATGGCTACTGTTGTCCTTATTCAATTCATGTTATGCAGTCGTGTTTGTAAGACTTGCTAAGGAAAGCAGACTCCTCCCCCTCACCGGTCGAGTGACCTACTGAATAGTTCTGGGCTAGGGACCTAGGACTATTCCTAGTCTGTCTGGGAAAGCAGATTCAGACTACAGGCACAAATACAAACTACTGTTTTGAATAGATCTAGTCAATAAGATCTCTTAAAAAGAACTCATATTACAACCTAGTCAAGTTTAAGATAGTATTCTTTGTTCTTTACAGACTTTCATGCTCCTTACATAAAGTGAAACATTAGAACACAGTATATTGACTCTGCCTTTGTATTTTAGTTGATATTTGAATCTAGAAACAATTTATAACACTATAGTAATACAATTTTTCATAATTATAAAATATGTCATATATTATCTATTTTTCTTTTGATTTCCCTCCTTCCTTTCCTTCTTTTATCTCTCCTAAATATACATTGTTCATCTTCAGGTTGATTTTGAACCTTGGTCCTTAGGGGCTCTTAGGAATGAGAAAGATATTTTCAATCTAGATTTTTTTTTATTTTTCACTTAATTTCTGAGATGGTAAATAAGTGTAGGAAATCCATTTAGGCAATGTACTGTGAGGGCTATACTGAACATATGTGCCTGCATTTCTTCAAGGTATCAGACAATAGCTGACTCACAGATATGGTTGTTTGGACAATGTCTTGGCTCTTGTCTTCATGATGGCCATGTAACAAAAGGAGCTCATGTGTCTTCTGCAAAGGGGTGTGTGTGTGTGTGTGTGTGTGTGTGTGTGTGTGTGTGTGTATGTGTGTGTGTGTGTGTATTGCTATATATTCCCATTTTAAAATGTCTATCCCTTTTTTAATACAAGACAAAAAGTCTTTGAAATAACTGATAACACAATTTCTCACTAATGTTATGCTACGCTTCCATCTTTGGCAAATAAAATGCAACCACAGTAGTTCTTAATTCAGATCTTACCTCACTCTGTTATTTTTTATTTGGCTGTGTTTTCTATTAACAGTCTAATCTATCAATAAGTACATACATGAATACATGCATTGGAGCTGATGTCCTTGAGAAGACATTTGGAAATAAATTGATGTTAGTTACTATTTAGATAATATCTCCATGTACATTACTGGTACTTGATTGAATATGGTCATAGGAGCATCTGATTCTTGTGTGTTTTACAAGTTTATTTTATTCATTATTTTATGATTTTTAAAATATGAGTCACCTTTTTTTCAGCTTCTACCCTCACAATTTCCTGATGAAGTCAGTGATTTCTAATGTAGAAGGAATTTGTATTTACTCTAAATGAACAATTAATAAAAAATTCATCTTTTTAGGAAAGGATGAATTCTCCACTTGGAGCATGACAGTTTATTTTAACATCTTCTGTACACTTCAATAACTTGAAGAATTCTGCACGCTAGTACCCCAAAATGATTCTTGGCTTTCAAATTGCTGATATTAATAAGATGGGCTTTCTTCTTCTCCTGAATTACCATATCACACCCAATGAAATCACACTGAACCAGTCAAATTCCTGGATCGCTGACCTTTATTAACTGGCAATTTGGAAACTTAATTTCAGAAGGCTCTATCTTATAATGAAAATAAAAAAATCATAGCTATAAGATTGCTTCTCATTGGCCAAGGAAGTAAAAGATTCTCTGGAGGCATATATAAATTAAGCTTTGAAATATGGTAAATCATAAGAAACAGTATGTGTTGGTACATAAGATCCCATTAATTTGGCTACTTTAATTACACAGCTCCCTGCTTTTTGTGTCTATTTGACGGGTAAGACTGGCAAATGCTTGCAAAACAAAATACAGTCTTTATTCTATTGAGTTTATTTTATCTTTTCCAAGGAAATGCACTTTCTTCTACTAATGTTTCTTTCAAGCACTTTGGATTTTATTATGTGCAAGACACCATGTGGGTATATGGGCAACACATTCAGAATTTTTTACCAGCTAAATCATCTGAAGCTACCTATGCATAATTCATATAAAGAATGAGGTTGTACGCTTGACATTATGATATCCAGGATGAAAAAAAAAGTTTTTGTAATTTAAGAGGTAAGAGAGCAGTGTTCACTTTTTACAGGGATTGTTAATTCCCAGGTCAAAGTATTTTGAGCTCCTTTTGTTTTGAGCCATCTGACAGACTTTATGACCCTAATCTCATGTGACACTCATATTCTGAAGTGAGTAATTAAAAAAATTCCCGTACTATCCAGTCAAATTCTAGATTTGTTTGTTTTGATCATTTTATAAGATTGTCATAGAAATCAATATGAGACAGAAAAATAATAAATATTGGAAAGTTAGACTGTTTTATAGCTTTTAAATCTATTTTACTCTTAGGTACTTTTCAAAATTAGTGACACCTTTCTAGCCTCATCCAGCCTCAAAACACAATGTACAAGAATGATAAGCTATTATTTTATATAAATAACATACATCATTGAGAGTCTTTAGAGGAAATAGATGAATGACTCACACTGGGTAATTGAAGTCAAGGTTAGGAAAAAAATCATTTAAACAGTATGGCAAAGAATTCTGTTTTCCAGGCAATAAGCTAATCATTTTCTTGTCTCCTAATTTATAAAAATAATGATAATCTTTGACACTAGTTTAAAAACTACCATAAAAATTGCAAAACAACAACTGAAAAACAAACAAACAAAAACACAACATGCACTAGGTTCAGATAGAGATTCAAGGAACACCTCAATGATGAGGTTCTTTATGATATTTTAAAATTATTATTTCCTTTCTTTGTGTCTCTCTTCACACTTGAAATGAAGAGCCCAGTACACCAGACATGCCACTGTGCACAAAGGAAGCTACAACAAAAGCTTGCTGTTTTGGTTAATGAACCAGAACCAGAATAGTTTACCCAAATAAAATGTAGACAATGTCTGCTCTACTTCAGCCAAACACAACAGAAAACACTATGCCATCACTCTAACCATAGCAGAAAAGACCCAGTAAGGCACAAAGACGTCATGAGCAAGCTGAAACAAAGCACAGTACCTATTGCAGACTGGAGTTTGAGGAGCCCTGAAAGCAGTTGAAGCTTGCATTTTCATATGGCTATAATAAAGCCTATAGATTAACACATGGGTGGTGAGTAATGAGTGAGGTGGGCTTCTTTAGCACTGTGTGAAGCTGAAAGTCCCAGCTAATACCATGAATGTATCTAACAAGTCAATTATGAAGTGTTTTATGAAGAAACAGATGATTGTGGCCAAAGTTACTTTCCAGATACCAGCTAGTATTGCCCTTGTTAGAGTAGAAATCCACATTCCGTAGAAGTGTCAGCACTGAGTAATATTAACAGCCAGCCTGAAGCCATTAGTATCTCACCCAGAAGGGGGGAAAATGTAACATTATTTTCTCTCTTTCTGACAAGGGGATATCAGTTGGAAGTTGAGGCACAGCAGAAGTGAGGAACAATCCACGGTCTCAAAAAAAGACAGGTAAAACAACAGCAGAAATGCGTTCAGATTAATATGTTCATGTTTCCAATTAAGTTTCCATATAAATATCAACTAGATACATTGAAGTTGGAAGAAGGAAGCTATGTCATTGAAAACGAAAATCAAACAATGGTACACAATGACATTAGAAATGTTAAATTTGTCACAGATAGCAAAGTAACCAACATGAAAATCCTTTAAAAATGTAACACCTTTATAACAGCAATTAAAATGAAATGGCAACTCATCATTCAGCAGAAAATCTACTATGGAGAACAGGGAGAAATCAGAGGCACAATATTTTCAAATGTGAAAGGAAGAAGACTGTATTCTGTAACTCTAGTCCCAATAAACACATCCTTCAAGATGAAGGGGAAAGCAAACAATCCTCGGAGGAAGGAGAACTAAAGATTTATTACCAGCAGTCATATTCTCTAAGAACAGATAAGGAAGTATCTCTGAACAGAAGAAAACAATAAAACAAAGAACTCAGAACTGTGTGAAATAAGAAAGGCCATTGTAAGCAAATTTAGGGACAACATAATAAACTTTATTTTCTTAAACTTTTGGGATCTTTTGTGATGACTATGTCAAATATTATAATACCATCGATGTACTTTGTGTATGCATAAGAAATATATAAGGTAACTTGTTACTAATGGCATTGAAAAAAGTGAATTCTCTACACTTAAACTGGTCAGATAATACCAGTATTTATTGTGTGTTTTTATTCCTCACAGAAGTTCAAATATAGGCAGAGTAATAAAGCAACAAACAAAAGACATTCAATGAAGAAGGGGGGGGAGGACTGTCTTCATCCAAGACCACAGTTATATAAGTAGACAGCCCTGAGAAATCCACAACTAAATGTTATAGTCATCAACAGCTGATTAGAAGTTAAATATCCAGAACTAATAAATGTATTAATGTTTGAGTATAAAACAGTATAACAATTCAGATATATTAAGAACAATATTACCATCATAAACATTAAGGCCATCATGGAAATATTTGAAAACTTTAAATATACATCAACAAAAAAAATATTCAGGATTGAATGCCATATACCAGAAATTAATTCTAAATACACAGAAAGTTATACAGTGTTCATGGATTAGAAGATTGAATGTACTAAGATTATCAGTTCTCAAATGAAATTTTAGATTTGTTTTCAAAATTTCTCCAAACATCCACAAAAATGTTTCTAAAATTAATGGAGAAATTTGAAGTTTGTAGAGTTGGGTTTTTTTGAATCATGAAAAAAGGAATAAAGGACAAAGAGTAAATCTACTCAATTTCAGACTTATATGGGCACAATAATCAAAAGCCAGTGATGCATAGGTCTATGGAGCCAGAAGTAGAATACAGAAGTATCCCTATATACAAAATTGAGAAGTGAAAGGATACTGTTTTCACTAAATAGTGCTAAGGACAGATTTAAGAAAAAACAAAACTTCTAAACCCTGGTGTCAGTGGCTCACACCTTTAATCCTAGCACTCTGGAGGCTGAGGTAGGTGGATCTCTGTGAGTTCCAGGCCAGCATGGTCTACAGATCAAGTTCTAGGACAGCCAAGGCTGTTAACACAGAGAAACTCTATCTCAAAAAAAAAAAAAGAAAATAGAAAAAAGAAATAGTCTTCTAAGTCTCTATATCTATTCACTTTCCATTGTTGAAATGAAATGCTTGAGTTGGAAACATTATGAACAAAAGGGGTTTACATATTCATAGCTTTTTTGAGAACAAAGTCCAAGATTGAAATTACTTTGTCTGTCACAGTGTGATGATTCATGCATGAAAGAGCTCCTGTGTCAAAAGGAAGAAGGGGTTTAAATAAATAGAAGAGCTCTCTCCCATAGTCACTAGGACCTGATGAAGAGATCCACTGGAGAGGGAAGTAAGGACAACATAAACTCCAATTTCCCTTTGTCTGCATCTGCTATATCTGGACAGAATGTCCAATGGGTTAGCAAACTAAAAAAACAGATGACCACAGAGCCTAATTAATGTGGTGGACATGGAGAAAGAGGGAATGTGTAGCATGAATGAGTCTCAGAAAGCCTTGATTCTTTCATATTTGAAAATGAGGGTATCAGTCTCCATCATCACCATTCATGTTTGGTAATAAAACAAAATGAGAAGGTGTGAATAATCACTTGGGCAATATACTCAGCATTTCTCTTTTCTTGGTTTTTATTTTTTTCCCTTTTCTCTTGCTAGTCGTACCGTTAGGCAATTCAAACTAAACTCTCATCCAGCCTCCATGCATATTTCTGTATAATGTTTTCTAGACTTTTTCTTAATTCCTTCATGGATGTTCATAATGACTAAGAGTTGTTTAAGTCTTGATGCCTTTTCAAATAACGAGGAACAATATGAAGGGACACCAGTTAGCTGTTTAGACATTGACAAAGTAGACACTATTCAGATATCATGAAGTTCATAGCCTGGATTTAACTCTGCAATGTAAAAGGTAAACCCACATTTGACTTCTACAAGCAAGTAGAATCTTACATAAATAAAATAAGAATCAGTGTCAGAAGTGATCATGGAAGTGACAAGCAGGAACTCCGGGATGCTAAAGTGCCAAACAGTGCAAGGAAGACTTTACCTAAGAAATATAGGTAAGTGTCTAAGGTGTAAGGATGAAGCCTCCTCCTCAAAAAATAACCCCTCTGCTTCCAGATCCCTCAGTCATTGGATGGGGTTTCTAGCACAACAATTAGGGTGTTTGCCTATCCCATCACCAGAGTGAGTCAGTTCGGGCTATCTCTTGACCATTGCCAGCAGTCTATTGTGGGGGTATCTTTGTGGATTTCTGTGGGCCTCTCTAGCACTTTGCTTCTTCCTATTCTCATGTGGTCTTCATTTATCATGGTCTCCTATTCCTTGTTCTCCCACTCTGTTCTTGATCCAGCTGGGGTCTCCCACTCCCCCAAGCTCTCTTTCCTTTGACCCTCGCCCTTCATTTCCCCCACTTATGTCCAGGCTGTTCATGAAGATCTCATCCATTTCTCCATCATTGGGCAATCCCCGTGTCTTTCTTGGGGTCCTGTTTTCCAGGTAGCCTCCCTGGTGATGTGAGTAGCAGTCCAGTCATCCTTGCTCCACATCTAGTATCCTCCTATGAGTAAGTACATACCATGTTTGTCTTTCTGAGTCTGGGTTACCTCACTCAGGATGATTTTTTTCTAGATCCATCCATTTACCTACAAATCTCATGATGTCATTGTTTTTCTCTGCTGAGTAGTATTCCATTGTGTATATGTACCACATTTTATTTATCCATTCTTCAGTTGAAGGGCATCTAGGTTGTTTCCAGGTTCTGGCTATTACAAACTCTGGGAGTCCAATTAGTGAGAAAGAGGAGGGTCTATATGAGCGAGAACTGTTGAGACCAAGGTTGAATAAAGCACAGGGACAAATAGCCAAATGAATGGAAACACATGAACTATGAACCAATGGCTAAGGGGCCCCCAACTGGATCAGGCCCTCTGAATGGGTGAGACAGTTGATTGGCTTGATCTGTTTGGGAGGCATCCAGGCAGTGGGACCGGGTCCTGTGCTCATTGCATGAGTTGGCTGTTTGAAACCTGGGGCTTATGCAGGGTCGCTTGGCTGGACCTGGGAGGAGGGGACTGGCCCTGCCTGGACTGAGTCTACCAGGTTGATCTCAGTCCTCGGAGGAGGCTTTGCCCTGGAGGAGGTGGGAATGGGGGGTGGGCTGGGGGGAAGGGGAGGGGGCGGGAGGGGGGAGAACAAGGGAATCTGTGGCTGATATGTAGAACTGAATGGTATTGTAAAATAAAATAAAACAAAACAAAATAAAATAAAATGTAAAAAAAAATAACCCCTGGATGTACTGAAGAAAAGAATATGGATGCCCCACATAAATATGATTTTATAACATGTTACATAAGATTACATAAATAGATCAGGTTCACTTATTTGAGACATGATCTTCCTATTATGAAGTTTTGGTTGTCTTAGAGCATGTTATGTGGATCAGGTCAGTCTCAAATTCATTAAGATTTTTCTTCCTTTGCCTCTCAAGTGCTATGATTAAAGAAGTGAACCACAGAGCCCAGAAGGATCAGGTTCATAGTGCAAATAAGCAAAGTAATGTAGTGTTTTTGCTCAGTATCTTTACTATTCATGAAGGTAATGACTGTGGCACTGATATATGTGAAGAAGGAGGAAGAGATCTTTTGCTTCATATGTAAGCAAGCACTCATTAACAGGTCTAAAGTAATGGCTCGGCAGTAAAGAGTTAATGCTGTGCTTGCAGAGGATAGATTCAGTTCCCAGAACCCACACAGCATGGGACACAAATTCATGTAACTCCAGTTCCAGGGCAGTCCAATGCCTCTGGCTTCATAGGCACCTGGATTCATGTGCATATACCTTCACACAGACACATACACATAATTAAAAAATAAAATAAATTAAATATATTTCGTTTATGTTGGTTTTTAATCATTATGGTAGTTAAATTACATATAAAAGGGCCTATTTACAGAACACAACCAGAAAAATTGTCATTCTTCACAGAAAGACAAAAATGTCTTCATTTTATAGTGTTTATTTTAATGTAGAAATCCTCTAAAATTTCTGTGATGCAATACCAGCAACTGCTTTAAAGTATTCAAAACCTCTTTTAGCCAAGGTCCACTTTGAGAAACTGTACTTAATTTGAGGAAGATCTTGGATATTGTCAAGAACATTATAGAGCCTGAATATGAAAATTAAATATAAAAAGTTTCTTCAAATTAACGTCAAAGAAGTAATCAAATAGATAAACAATTATGTGAAAACTCGATGGTTTTGCAAAATGACCCATCTGGATAGCTTTCTACATCTAATACATTGATACAATGTATCGATTTGTCCATGGTTTAGTCAATCTTCACTAAATCATTATTGTCAAATGGAAGTGTCTATTTTAGCTTGGAAGAGAAATTACCAGGATGAATTTATATCACTGAGATGGAAAATACTAATACATCTAAGACAGTAATAAATAATCTCAGAGAAAATCCAGGAAAAGTTCTACCTAGATGCCAGGGGAAATTTAATGGGTTTCTTTTGGATTGAGTGTTAAGAGCATGGCTCATTAGAAAATGTGGTATTTTACTTGTGTCCTCAGGGAAGTGTTTCTGGCAGAGCAAATGGTAAGAATAAAGACACCAACACAACTTAAAATTTCCAGAAGCAGAAGCAGGGCTTAAACTGAAAGGAAAGCAGGGGTGTTTCAGAGGATACAATGAAAGACTAGATAAGCAGATGCTGCTCAACCAAAGGGGAAATCCTGCAAAATGAAATCTTAGGCAATTTCCTTGTATAAATATAGAGTGCCCTTCCATAAACTGGAATATTTTTTTATCAGAATTCTAATTGTTCCTGTAATACAAACCTTAGTAGTTGTTACACTACTAAGTACAACAGGCAGTTATAATATTTTGGTGTATTTAAACACAGGCAGAAGTGGGCATAATTAAAATGAGATGCAGTTTCATGAAATGGTACCTTTGCATGGGGCTTTTAACATGAGCACAGCTTGTGGGACTTGATGTTGCTCTGGGTGTCAGTGCTGAAGGAAGGGAAGACTGAAGACACCATTTCCTATTATCACAGACTTCATAAATGCTGTACACTTAGGGTAAAACTGATTTATAAAAACTCACTAAAAATAACCTTAGCTCACTGCAATTTCTTGACTTTACAAATTTGTTTGATGTTTTGAATCTTGTAGCAACAAAGCTTAAAAAATAAGCTTGGTATAGACGATTGGAATTCCCAAGCTCCCCTGCCATCTTATGTTTTTGACTTCATGTTTTTGGCCGTGGTTTACCGAAAGACTGTTCTGCAGTATATGACATCTTCTGCTTGGCCCTCATGATCATTAAGTGCATTTTTTTTTTACTTTGAATATGATGAGAAAACACTGAAGTCTTTTTTGTACAGGTAAGGGACATTGTCAAATATATACTTAGGCTGCCGAATGGAGCATATCTTAGAGGCTGACAAAAGTAGGATCACTGAAGCCAAGTAGGCTGGCTAATACAGCAGGTAAGAGGCTGCAGGGTACAGCAGGGTACAGATGTAAAACAGATGCAAAGATAATTTTTATCTCTGTATGTTATACTCCATAACATTCCTTTACTAGAGCCTTTTGTTCAGAAAGTCTGCTCAGGCAGTGTACAAAATGTCCGTATAGAATTCACCTATTCTCCTGGGAGGCATACTTTTGTTTTGGTACTGCATTTGTTATCATTCTCCCCAGAGAACTGTGAATAAATGGAACACAGAGACCCCTATTTCTACATTATGTATTTAGGAAATGATCTGAACATTATAAAAATGAATTAAGTACTTCAATATCGGCTTTCATATTTTCTTCACTTTTGAGTTTGGGTTGATATGTAAAAGTCAGACACTCAGGAGACTGAGATTCAACAGAGCAGGAGTTCACAGTAGTATTTTAAGACCTTAAAGAAGAAAAAGAAGTTTCAAAATCTATTATCGTTTTATACTCCCTAATAATTATGACTATGACTCATACAAATCAACCTTTCAAATGTCTTCTCATAAAATAAAGGACAAGTTACAGAGTTCCTTAATAAGAGGTTAGTAAAGAAGAAATGCATTATTCCAAGGCTTCATTTGGCTTAAGTTTAGAAGCCTCTAAACTTACCATTAAAATTCATTTCTGATACCATGTCCTAAAACTCCTCTTTCAAATTAATTTCCATCTCATAGTTTATACTAAATCCTGAAGATCCTTTTATGGTGTGTATAAAGTGCTTATACAGTAATTCCATTCCTGGTTTTCATTCAAAAATCAGAGAGATGGGATAGGGTGATTTACATATGACCATATAATTATCCTGGCACTGAAATTCACAAAAGACAGATACCAACTCGGAGTACACCAACACAGAAATTGAAAAAGATGACACACCATGTAGCTGTAGTAATCACTTCATCATCAATTAGTGTCATGAATAAATTACCCTCTTAAGTGAGAAATTATAGACAGCCCCACAGAGTCGACCAAATCTGGCAGCCCATGCTTCCCACAAATAAAATAGAAATACTGCATTTAATTAGCCCTGATTTTAGAGATTTTTTTTAATAAAAAAGAGGACTAAAAATGACAGGCAAGTATAAAAACATCCACTGGATAGGTTTATTTCATTATACCTTTCAAGAGACACACTTTTTACACACACCAAGTAAATACTGAAGCCTACCCCCAAACATCTATATTTATTATCAAATAAATGTATTCACCTAAGACGACTGAAGAGAGGGAGGAAGACTGAAAGTCACAGAAGACATTTTTCAGGTTCAGGTAGTAACTGATGTTCAATATCTGCTATACATCATGAATTTTTGCTTTCTTAGATTGGAGTAATTTAATCAACTGGCTCTATCATTGAGATAATGTATACTAGACATGGAGAATATTCTAACTACAATATCTGTGTGCAGATTCACAACTATGCACAGTTTTTCCCTATATAATAATGGGTGTAACTCAGCACAATTAAGAATGGAAGCAGTTTCATAGTCTTCCTGATTCATGATTTTCTACTAGGGCATATTTGGAAACACTCTGTAAAACTGTGGTTTTTTTCTCTCCTGAGACTAGACCTTGCTATGAATAGTCTATGGTTCAGGAGGCTCTTATTCCACACAATCCTTGGTCTCCCTTTGGTATTTTTATCTATGTGATGCTTTTGCAGTGATCTCTATGTCTCAACTCTTCTAAAGCAAAATATCAGTTACCCTCATTGGGGTGGTAGAGGGAAAAAAACTGACTATTCAAGACATATGTTGTTCTGTTTCCCAAGGGTCCTAGAGAATCTTTCATCACTGCTGAGGAGAGTTTCTTACCAAATGTGATTATCTTTAGAAAATTCCTTAAAGCATACTCTTGAGCCCTAAGATATGAGTTCTTTCATGTATCCCACTTCATTCTGTATTTTGCTCATACAGAATTCTTCATCCATATATAATAAATTGTAAAACAATGATTTATTTTTCCAAATCACTTCATTGGCTACTTGTATCCATCAAAATATAGGTAAATACTCATGCAAAGTCTCAGAATATAACATCAGGTTAGAACTGCAGTGGCACATTAAGGCAGACATTAAAACTTTAGGAAACAGCCTTGCCTGCACAAAATCACAGGTCCTTGATGCAAAGGTGCATATTAGAGTGAAGAAATATGAATACTGGGTTCACATATTTGAAACAATTTTCTATAACTTACCTTATCTACACCTTAGTAGAAAAGTCAGCACTTTACTGTAAGATGAAGTCTTACTCTAGAGCCCATGCTTGGCATAGAACTTACAGAAACCTAGGCTGTTCACCAGCTAATGATCCTTAGTGTGACGCTGTTTTTGACTTCAAGTGCTGGCATCCTATACCTGTGTATCAGGCTCAGCTTTAGACTCATTCTTAAATATTGAGCCAAACAGCATCCTGCATCTTTCCATCCTCCTTTTATCTTTTCCTTTCCTTGACCCATAGAGAACTTCATCAGTCCCCAAGGTCAGCTTTTGGTATTTTGAAGGATAATTTCACAACTGGCATGCATTTCTCACATAATTAAAAGGCTGCATTTCTTGAATTACTCACCCTGAGACATTGTTCTGGAAAGAAGGTTATTATTGTCTTTTGCTGATATCCTTTCTAAGAGAGAACTTAAGAGTGAACATGGGATTCCCGAGATATGTCTGATCAATGTGTGCTTGTCATCACCCTGTTAATTCTGCAGCCACTTATGATGATTATACAATTTCTCTTTCTGTAGCTAGATACTTCTTAACACTAAAATAGCCATATTTTATGACTGACCAGTACTGGGATTGTTGTCTTATAAGAATTTGCATCTTCATGTATGCTTCCTTCTCAGCTTTATTCCTTCACCTATGGTATCTTATCAAAAATAATTCTTTTGAAAATATTTTCAAACCTATATGTGCTTTTTTAACCCATCAACAAGTCATCTTACTTTGCATTACATACAAATACAACATAAATAAAAAACAACTGATTCTGGGCCCATAAAAATGAAGGTTATGAATCTTCTAGAAACCTACGTAATCACAGTAGCTCAGTGTCTTTATGCATTTACACATGTGCATTTCCATAATTTTAGGTTCCATTCTGAGAGATTCTTTTCAGTCTGATGCAAGTAGCACCCTACCAACCTGCTATGCAAAACAGTGGAGGTTTCCCATTTCTGAGCTATTCTCAGATGTTAGTGAAAGTAACTATTTCAGTAGTTCTCTAGGATTCACAAAACACCTTGCGTGACAAACAGAAGTTGTGAAAGTACCTTCTAAGCTCTAGACTCTAGAGAATAGGACAAATCTGGCTCATTCTGCCATAATTCCATGCCCTCGTACAAAGAATGAGAAAAAAAGGACTGCATCAAATGTTAGAGCTTTTGCTTTATTCACGGCTGCAGATATCTACCAGTTCATACTTGGCATTTGTTAATTTATTTATTGCATATCAGGGACTGCAGAGAGATGGCTCGCCTCTTCAAGAGGACTCAGGTTTCATTCTCAGCAACCACATGGTGGTTAAAAACTGTGAAGAATGCAGTTTCAGGACATCAGATGCCCACTTTTAGCCTACACTAGCTCTTCACCTATGTGGTCCATAGACATACAGGGAGGCAAAACACTCACAAAATTATAAAAAGGAAAATGAAAATATACTAAAAATCTATTGATTGTGTCCTATTCATCCAACACAATGTTTAATATAAAGCAGAACATAGGATAACCCTGATCATTACTCAATAAAGGGAGCAACTAAGCGAAGAAAGCCACAAGTAGATGCCAGATTTTCTTTGGTTTTATTTAATGAAGGGAATTAGCAATGGCTGTGCTCATTGTTCGTTGGATGTAACAATAAATTTGAAGCTTATTCCTGGTTTTCCTAGTCAACATATTATTATAAATTCTACATATAATTATAAATTCTCTTTGTCAGGCACTGTATATTATTTCCCTGCTGACATTTTGCTTTCCTGGAAATTCATTAGCACGAATGTGCCTTCTCATAACTCAGCTTATCATATTTTAAGAACTCGAGTCTTCCTGAGTCATCATTGTCATTTGCATTTCAGAGAAGAGGCTACTCCAGTGGAGGGAAGGCAAACAAATTGGCAGATCTTGCAAGTGGCAGTGGATGTAGAATGTGTCTCTGACTCCCACCTCTGTTGATTTCCATTTCCCTGTACTACTTTCTAAGCTGTATGGTGCCTGGCACATTTTCACTTGACAGATGGTCATTTGAGAAATGATGCATATAGAGATGCCCCTGACAATACGAGGAAGTTTATTGCTAAGACTTATTCCAATTGCATATTGGTAGCCTTTTCCAAAGTAAAGGGTATTGCTTTATGAAGTTTACTGAGTAAAGTAAGTGATAAGAATCCAGAAGGTTGGGAATAGATTAGAGACAAGTAAACAAGTGAAAACAAATGTATTATATTGCTATGGAACCAGAGCTTCCTTTTCCTGTCAGACATTACACTTCAAGCTCAATAAACAGGCCCACTAACTTCTTTTATTCTGAAAACACAGTGCAGGTTATGTTCTTTTATAGCTCAGCATTTTTGAAGATGCTTCAGTCTTTGCCTTAAACACTCTGAACTGTATATATCAGGTGGAACCTCTTGTTATTCAGGGCTCTGTACAATAGTTATTTTTTTTAAATATTCTCTTATTCTTTTATTTCAATTATTCTTCTTCTTACTCGCATACTGTTGATTCACTGTGTTATCTTCCTCATAGTGCTTAGGAATATGGGAAATGAGCTTCTATGCTTGTGTTTCTCTCTTCTTCATTAGAATATTGTTTGAGCAGAGATAATTTCTAAATTATTTGCAAGTATAATCTTAGAATAAAAACAGTATCTGATATACACAAAACATTCAATAAATATGTAGGTGAATGAAATAATAAATATTAAATTATTGTATGGAAATAAGGGAATTTGGAGGTAAAATGATGAAAGAAAGAGAATAATATGTGCAGCTATGTGAGGTTGCTGATGGAGTAGAGACTGTCTCTGACTCTTCTAGCTGCTCTTGGAATACTTTTTCTCCTACTGAGTTATCTCATCCAGACATGATATGAGGGTTTAAGTCTAGTGCTATTGCATCTTGTTATGCTGTGTTTGGTTGATATTCCTGGAAGGTCTGCTCTTTTCTGAATGGAAACTGAGGTGGAGTGGATCTGGGGAGAGGGGTAGTTGAGGTGACAAGGAAGAACGGGGCTAAAGGAGACCACAGTTAGAATTTTAAAAATCACCAAGGTAAGCAGAAACAATGTAGATTTTTCTACTCTGACAATCCTGCCTTCAGATTTCAGAAGAAGGATTGTGTGACCCAGAGGGGTCATGTGCATCACAAGAAAACCCACAGAATCAATTAACCTGGGCTCATAGTGGCTCACAGAGATTGAACTGAGGAACCAGGGAGTCTGCATTGGACTGACCTAGGTCCTCTTCATATATGTGATGGCTGTATAGCTTTGTTTTCTTGTGGGATTCCTAACAATAAGAGCTGATGCTGTCTTGACTTTTTTGCTGGCTTTGAGGAACCTATTCCTCATATTGAGTTGCCTTGCTCAGCCTTAATACAAGGGGAGGTGCTTAGAATTACTGCAAATTGATATGCCATGTTTTGTTGATTATCCATGGGAGGCCTGCCCTTTTCTGAATAGAAATGGAGGAGGACAGGATTGTGGGTGGGGCTAGAGGGGAGGATTGAGAGAAGGGGCTTGGAGGAGAGGAGGGAGAGGAAACTGAGATTGGGATATTAAATAAATTAACTAAACAAAAAGAAACACACTCATAGACACATATACACAAACACACACGTAGCTGGAGAATTTCTCTCCAGCTCCCGCCAAGTCCCGCCAGTCCCAGAGCCCGCTTATAAAATAAACACACAGACTCTTACATTACTTAAACTGTTCGGCCATTAGCTCAGGCCTAACATTGTCTAGCTCTTACTCTTATACTAAGCCCATTTCTGTTAATCTATATGTTGCCACGTGTTCCGTGACTTTACCTGTTGCCTTTACATGATGCTCCCTGAATGGCAGCTGGTGTCTCCTCCCCTCTGCCTTCCTCTCCTTTTGCTCTCTCCTCTCTGCTAGTCCCGCCTATACTTCCTGTCTGGCTACTGGCCAATCAGTGTTTTATTTATATAGAGCGATATCCACAGCGCGCGTGTATGCGCGCGCGCACACACACAGAGAGAGAGTGAGAGAGAGAGAGAGAGAGATAGAAAGAGAGAGAGACTCCTTACACCATACAGATGCATTTGCAAACACATGCACAATATAATTTGGATAAAATGGTGTATTTGTCATGTTTTCAATCTTGTGCTAAATTTACTCATTATATTTTTTATAAGATTTCTTTATTTTCATTATCAGTTGTCCATGAAACATTCAGAGAACACATGCTTCCATTTCTCAAGGAGATGTAGCTGGTATTGTTATAATGTACAAGCAAAATACAAACGTAAATTATTTTAGCTGGAAATCTATGACAGTACACAGAACACAAAGCTAAACAGAGAAGAATACTCTTCTACAAAGACCAAACCCAGTCAGAGGAACCAGAAATGAAATGGGTGCCTTAATTTATCATTCTGTTATGGAATTCCTTCGTTGATCAGGAGAAATAGAATATGGTGTAAAGATTTTTGTTACTTATAGGTCCAGGGAGGAACACTACATGACTAGAGGCCAAACATAGAAATCAGGTAATAGGTGGAGAATGAGAGTGACCCATGAGTCACCTCAATTATTGGAATCTAGAGTGTTCCTCAAACATGTTTTGTGCAAGGAGTTTTAATAAGTGATTTAACAAAAGTAGGCAGGGGTTCCAGAAGTCATATTGAGAGTGAAAGGAGATTTGGCAGAGACAGCCAATGAGGTCATAAATAGCTATCCCCTGTTGAAACACTCACCAAAAGGAAATTCATAGGGCAGATATAGCAGAACTGAGAAGTATAGACCTATAACCTGGATCAAGGAAGGCTGAGCTCTTCTCTAGGCATGAGAAGATTCAGTCTATAATCTAAATAGATGCAGAAGACACAAAATTATAAGATTTACAATGCTGGACTCTAAGTGGAAGATTTCAAGTCTTAGAAGAGTTTCTCCCTTTAGGAAAAGCCTGCTCCTGCATATTTGTCTAGAATGACCTATATGGGAACAAGAATATTGCTGGAAATTAAAAACATTCATTTTCAAAAATGTGAAAGAGAAATGTTTCTGGTATATTCTTGTGTGGGTTGTTTTTTTTTTTTTTTCCCTCTCAACATGACATGAGTATCTGGGGAGAGAAAGGAGTCTAAATTGAGAAAATGTTTCCCACTGTTTGTCTTATATGCATGTCTGTGATATCTGTGGGACATTTTCTTCCTCCTAATTATAAAGAATGATCCAGGCCTCTGGTAACAGTGCCACTATTGGACAGATGGTGGGGTTGTATAAGAAAGTGAACTGAGCAAGCCTTGAAAAGCAAACCAGTAAGCAGCATTCATCTGTGGCCTCTGCTTCAGTTCCTGTCCCCAGGTTCCTACCTTGAGTTCCTGCTCTGACTTGCCTTGCTGGTAGAACACAACCTTAAGCTGAAATATACCTTTCCCTCCCCAAGTTGCTTTGGTCCTGGTGTTTATCACAGCAACAGAAACACTAAATAAGACACAATCTAAGGACTCTGAAATGTCAGAGTGAAACTTCAGCAGGTTAAGTTATGTCAAATCCAAGTTTATGGTAGATGTTTTTGTCAGCTAAGTGCAAGGAAAGTGAAAGTCAGCAAGTAGAATGCCAATGACTATTAAATATCAAGAGCCTGTCCAGTGAGGAAAAGATTGACAACACTCAAATCCATCAAAACTAGAAGGCTAAGCTTGCTCTGACTCTTGGGTTTTTACTATTTTCTTCATATCCAAACCAAGGTGACAAGGATATAAAAGAATGTTTATTCTGACTAAATTTCCAAATCACAGTGTAACCTTAGGAAAAGACAAATTGTCATGACTTAGACATTTTCTCATCTGTGAAGTTTGCTCTCATCCTGGTCCTTTTCAGGTCTTCACACTTTATTCTGTTGCATTTTCATGCATAACTAGAAATTCAGTATACAACTACAAGTTGAAAACATTTTGTTTTTTAACTGATACTTAATCAGAACTGGATTTTGTATAAACACCAATAAATTCTTTTTCCAGAAAAGATTGTCATGATTTTGAAAATATATTTTCTCTGTAGGATTTCTAGACTTACAAGTCATATACAAGTGACCATTCAATATTTTTGACATTAAAAATGAACATAAGAAAAGAAACAATGAATTTCTGCACAAAACTGTCATCAGTCATCAGTAAAGATAATACTGTTTTCCAAAAGTCATTTGTGGAAGTCATAATCAAGTAGACAGCATTCACACATTCTGTGGGAACTCGCTGTAGTTTTAAGGTCTTTTTGATGATTGCTCATTATTAGTGCTATTTTGATATGAAGCTGTTTGTAAACTCTTAAAATTTTATTTTTGACACATATGTATAATTTTGAAATACCCAGTGATATTATAATTGTACACTCAGGCATGATTGAATCAAGCTAATCAACATATTCATTTCCTTAAATACTTATTTTTTCCCTCCAGTCTAGCTACAATCATGCTCCCCTTCGCAAACATTTCCCTTTCTTCCAGTATTCTCAGTCTTACATTTTACAAATAAGTGAGAATATATATATTTGCCATTTTACTCTTGCCTTCAAAAACATTTATGTCACTACAAAGACATAATTTTCCCGATTCAATGTTTACTTCTTTTTCACTTATTTAACCCATGTTGTTTCCTGAATGCTATAATCTTGAAAGGAAAATAGATTTTAAAATAACATATAAAATATAATTTCATATATCAGACTTTAAAAAGTGACTTTTTTGTAGTTGTTCAGTAAAAGTGTGAGATATGAGGAGAGGACTCCATCAGTAAAGTGCTGGATACCTGATCCAGAAGCACCAGTACTCACATAAAAAAACTGGGCATGACCTGTATGCCCAGGGCTGAAGCGTGGGCATCCCTACAGCTTTCTGGCCAGGCAGATAAACAAATTAGTGAGCTTTAAGTTCTGGAAAGACTCTGTGTTAAAACATAAGATTGAGTGCTATTGAGAAAAACGCTGAATGCTGACCTCTAGCCTTCACACAGTAGTACATTTGCATGCACATTAAATGTATATGTTACACACACACACACACACACATACACACACACACACACACACACACACACACAGAGGTAAAACTGATACTAGGGAGTAAATCAGTCAGATGTTTAAAGAAAACACAACCACATTTTTCCTTTCTTTTCAGTTTTTACTTTTAAAACAGTTTTAATTTTTTGTTAGTTCTTTGAGAATTTTGTTCCATGTATTTGGATCGTATCCACTCCATGTACTTCACTTTTCTACCATATACCTCTCCTTCCCACTCAACTCTACTACCTCTTTTGTTGTTGTTGTTGTTCTTGGTTTTGTTGTTTTCAACCCATCAAATGCTATTGGCATTCTCCATATAATCTTGGGTGCGTGTCCTTCTTTGAACCATGATCAAGCCACCAGGACCACGTTGTTAAAGAAACTGATTTTTCCCTTCTGTAGAAGCTGTTGTTTGTCAGTTGTCAGTCACTACTTAACTAGGGATAGGACTTTATGCAATCCTCCTTTTCCTATGCTGAGTTTTTTTTTTTTTTTTTTTTTACTATTTGACACTTGTACAGGTCTTGCACGTGCTGTCTCGACTGCTTTGAATTCATATGTGCCAATGCACTGAAATGTCTGGAAATCACTATTTCCTTGCAGCCATCTACCACTTCTGGCTTTTATAATACTTCTCTGCCTCATCATCCACAATCAGCCTTGGGAAAGCAGGTTGTGTTATAGATGTCCTATTTAGGACTGAGCACGCTGCAGTATTTAGTGTTTTGTACTTTCTTGAGTTGTGGATCTCTGTATTAATTGTTATCTACTGAAAAAAGAAGGTTTTCTGATGAGTATTGAGAGATATGCTGAACTATAGGTACAACGATAATTCTAACACTGTGACCATTTAGCAGAATAATAGCAGAAGGCTTTCCCCTAGGGCCTATTATGGGTCTAGTCATAGGTTCTTGGCCCGAATATTTGGTGTCAGATATGGATTTCTTGTGGAGCAAGCCTTAGATCTCATCAAAAGGTGATTGCTTACTCCAATAACATTTGTACCACTTTTGCACCAGTAGGCATGTCTTGGCAGGACCATCATTGCTCTAGTTCACAGGGTTCATATCTGGACAAGTGGAATCTCATCCAATCTCAGAACCGTATTTAGATATTGGTCAAGATTGTAGATATAAAGGGAAACATGGGTATAAGTTTGGTAAGAAATCTAGCACATTTGACAGTAAACAGGGAAAAAAAACCCAAACACAATCTTTTATAGAAAGATAACATGAAGAAATCTTGAGAATCTATTACACAAGAACAACAGGCAGATCAATGTTTCAAAAAGTCTTAAAGTAATGGTACAGGATTGAGATATGTTTGAACTTCCATGGGAAGTAATTAAGAAATACCAAAGAGGCAAGTGATAAAGTTAGAACTGAGCTCAATACATTCTATTAATGATCAATTGGCAGTCATTTCCCCTCTCCATTTTCATTTCCTCATCTGTGAAATGAGAACATAGGGTCAGTTTTAATAGCTGAATGTTTTATAGTCTATTATGCTATAGAATCTTTCCTGGGCACACACAATAAATCAACCTATCACAGCATTGGGCATTTTATGAGTCATGGAAGGATGTGACATTTAAATTTCATCTGGATGTGGCTGTTAGCACAATGTAGTAGAAAGATCATAGGGCAAGAACTCCAGCTTCCCACTCACTGTGTGGGTGCCTGAAAAATTAATCACTGTGCTCTAATCTGTTCATTAATTAAGTAGAAAAGAATAGTAAATTTTTCCATAAATGTAGTAATGAAAGAATTGTAAATGGATTATTTCATTTTTTTTCTCTGATTCGATCTTGGTTGAAACTCTTTTTTCCCCTTAGCCAGTTTCCGTAAACAAATGCCTACATGTGATTTATTGTCAAACCAGTGGAAGGGTTAGATCTTTTATTGAAGAGGGTGCTATATGTACCGGTTTCAGCAACACAAGCATTCTTTTAAGGATAATGGAATTTAGTATTATCCATAAATGAATGACGTAGAGTAGAAAGATGTGTCATACATTTACTTACATTTTAAAATATTAGACGGCAACTGCTAAGAGGAAGTTAGAGATTGAAGAACTATGGCTCCTCTGTTGGAAGGCTGTGTGTGTAGCCTGATGACGTACATTGATATTTTTAATTTCTTCCTGGTTTTCTGTTTTCTGAGATGCAGGGAAACCCAAAGCGTCACCTTTGGGTGAGGAATCACCTCTTTTTATTTCTCTTCAGTTGAACTGCCATGATTGCTTCCCCTCATTGTGCATGAACATCATGTGCTTGTCTGATTTAGCCTAAACATGCATCTTATTTTTAAAATTAAGGAGAAATGCACATGAAATACCCAAGGGCCGACTGAATGGAATTGTTCTTTTCCTAACAATATGTAATGCACTTTTTTTAATGTGTGTGGAGGCAGGAGTGGCACACCAAAGCTAATGTTTCATAACATAAATATTTGAGTTGTTTTCTCATGAAACACACATATGAAGTTAAAAAATAAATTTCCATAGCTATATCCTCTCTACTTGAAAAATGTACATGTCATGCACAAAAGTTAAATATCACATGATGTT
>CABHPR010154757.1:0-32370 GCA_902168415.1 Peromyscus melanophrys | reverse complement strand
CACAGCTGGATCAAGGAGACAAGTTTAACTAATCATGGTAGGAGCAGTGTCTATATGGGAGTGAAGTAAATATCCAAGAAGAGGCTGCTACAGTGCCCATCTTCATACACTATAAAGAACTTCGCTAGGATCCCCGGGGAAGGTTTGACAAACCCTCTGAGCTGAGGCTTTGGTCCTTGACATGGCCATGACCATGTCCACAACACACACTCAGGATTTCCTCTGCTTGTTACAGTTAGGGTACTTGAATTTTTTTCTTCAGTGCAATAAGGAGGCACTGTGGTGATATTTTATTTGTGCTGAAATGTGGTGATATTTTATTTGTGCTTTAATAAATAAAGTTTGCCTGGAGATCAGAGGAAATAGCAAGCCATTTTAAGTAAACAAAGAAGTCAGGCAGCGGTAGCACACACCCTTAATCCTATCACTTAGCAGGCAGGATCTCTGTGTGTTCAAGACCACACTAGGGAACAGAGCCAAGCATGGTGACACACGCATTTAATCCCAGTATCAACCATAGAGACCTGGAGGTTTGTACAGGTAGACAGAAAGTGACAGAGCTGTGTAGGAAGAGGAAGTGAAGTAGTTGGGTTAAGAGAGCCAATGAGAGGGAAGAACAACAAGGCAATAAAGGCATGGGTAGACAGGAAGTAACTTGCATTTGGAAGCTGCAGGTTGGTGAGGTAAGGTTGCTGGTGGCTTTCCCTGTTTCACTGATCTAAGGCCTTCACCCCTATATTTGGCTCTGTGTTTTTATTTAATAAGACCATTCTAGGAATTCGTCTGCAAGGTACCACAGTATTTTCAAAATTGGATTCATGTTTGTTTTGAGCATCAAACTAGCTGCAGTATATGCAGAATGTATAAAAGGGGCCTAGTAAATGGTCAGGAAAACCAGGTAGAAGCCTGTGTAGGAATACAGGT
This sequence comes from Peromyscus melanophrys, assembly GCA_902168415.1. NCBI lineage: Eukaryota > Metazoa > Chordata > Mammalia > Rodentia > Cricetidae > Peromyscus > Peromyscus melanophrys. The sequence continues at coordinate 31,446 of CABHPR010154757.1, read as the reverse complement.
GAGAGCTGGCATCAATCTCAACAAGATACGACTGTAAGATAGAACGATGTGGTTAGAATTAAGACATATTAAAATATGAAAACATATGTAGGAGTAAGAGTTTAAGTAACTAATAGAGACCTAGTAAGAAAAACAATCGTTAAGTAGCTCCCATAGTTTTATATCTGTGACTTTAATGAAAGAGTATAAGTAGCCACTTCATAGAAATATCCACTGCGTAGAGAATCAAAGGGCAGGACTTAACTGAGAATTTGATAAAGAGGAATGTTTAAGAATTGTTGGGAGATCCAGACATAGATTGTATTATGGCACTGAATATTGGTCTGGGATTCTGAAGAAAAATTTGACCTTTTATACTAGCGTTCATCAGGTTGTGTTATTGCAGCAGTGGTTAATGCAGAGACCCAGGACCATTCAGTAATCTGAGAAAAGTGACTGGGTACTCAGCTGTATATGAGCCATTTATACCAACCTTTCCTCTGAAGGTTTTGCACACAGTGCTGAAGGAGGCAGAAATCATTTAAGAAGAGGAAGCACATTCTTAAATGTCCTCCGGACATGACGTAGCTGTTGCACACATGAACTCAAAACAGCTGTGGTGACTGGCACAATACCAAGCCAGTGAAAAAATCTCCGAGTGGCAGGTGAGGGTACCACCCATAGCTGGTATTGGTGGTTGATGGCTACAGAGTGGGGCGAGCCACTGGTGGCATGACAGGGCCCCAGTGGATGGCTCCATGTCCATGTGTATATGGGCAACAATAAATGGTTGCCCAAAATAAACATTTAAATAAAAACGCAACAAGGATATAACATTTTGTGGGAGATATGTTGGAATATGAGTCCATGGGATTGGAAAGGGTGGAACATCAATGGACATAATTAAATTACATAGTTTATGTGTTTGAATTTTCACAGACTACTTTTAAAACATATGTGTATTAGTTGTCTATAGTAAGTAACACATTATGAAAAACTTGACAGTTATATATATATATATATATATATATATATATATATATATATATATATATAATGAGGTGTTGGTAAATGTAGTTGCATGATATTATAAGAAAAATGTAGGCAATCTCTTGGTGCTATCATCTTAGAGCCTGACCCCATTTCTTAGAGGTCATTTGCTCTGCTGGGCTACATGGCTCTCTTAATATCAGGTGTTTGTTGAAGGCTGTAAGAAGAATTTCTTCATTTTCATGGACTTGAACATCAAATCTTGAGGTCAAAATCTGCTCAATTATTGCATGTACTAGAACAATACATGCCCCATTATAACGTAAGTCAGGCACATGACATAGCATACAACTTCTGTACCATGGGAAAGGAGCTCTAAGGGCAAATTTAGGTTCTGTATATAGAGGATGGGTGTAGGCAAGCTTTTTAAATGGGAGAGAGCTGGTTTAGAAAGGAATGGCCAAGGGAGAAGGCTGGGGAAATAACACAAGTCAACCTGACAGGAAAAGAAACTGTGGGTGAAACGTTACAAAGAAGGACATACTTTGCAACTGTGGATTATATTCTGAAAACCATTAGTTAATACCTAATATTGCCATGGCCTGGCCTGCTTCAAGATCCTTACAGTGTCCATGGCCTTCACACACCAAATTGTGACCAGTATATAATGCTGTTACAAAATGGACTTTAGAGTAATAACACATTGTTAATTATTTTTCAAATTTAAAAGTGTACTGACACCCTCATCTGTCATGGTATCATGGGAATAGGAGGAGGCAGGGTGCTGGGGAGGCTCTCAGGAATCCACAAGGATGACCCCACCTTGGTCTGCTGGCAGTGGTCCAGAGGGTGCCTGGACTGGTCTACTCTGGTGACCAGTCTAGTGAATAACCTAGCTGTCATCATAGAGCCTTTGTCCAGTGACTGATGCAGAGATCCATGGTCAGGCACCAGGCTGAGCTCCGGGAATCCAACTGATGAAAGAGAGAGGAGGGATTCTGCTGGAGAGGGACGTGGAGATCATGATGGGAGGACGTGCAGAGATGACTGGCCACACTAGTGGAAACCCATGAACTGTAGACTAGTGGCTGTGGAGCCCCCATGGGACTGGACTAGGCCCTCTGGATATAGAAGAGGATTGTTTGGCTTAAACTGTTTGGGGGCGGGGCACCAGGGTAGGGGGATCGATCGGGATCTGTCCCTGGTGCATGGCCAGGCTTTTGGAAATTAAGTGACTCTAGTTTGTACAGCCTTGGTGCAGTGGGAAGGGGTTTGGACCTGCCTAGACTCAGTATGCTGGGCTCTGCTGACTCCCCATGGGAGACCTTGATATGGGGGAAATGGGAATGCGGGGTGGCTTGGGAGAGAGGTCTGGGTGGTGGGAAGAGGGAGGAGGGGGGAATCTGTGGATGGTATGTGAAGTGAGTAGAAAATTTCTTCATAAAGAAAAATGAAAAAAAAAGTGTAGTAACGCCAGGGGGGGGTGGCACAGGCCTTTAATCCCAGCATGTGGGAGGCAGAGGCAAGAAGATCTCTGTGAGTTTGAGGCCAGCCTAGTCTACACAACAAGTTAGAGGACCGGCCCCAAAGTTACACAGAGAAACACTGTCTCAAAAACAACAACAACAAAAAAAATGTATTGACATACTGATTAGTATCTTCAATTTTTTATAACCTCCCCAAATCTGATTTTTATACATAATAAGAAAAATCCTTAGTAGGAAATATTTGACTGCATATAAAAATAAACACAACAAAAACTAAAAGATGTACATACTTTATTTTTATTATTGTATATGAATAATTACCTAGGATACACATACACACATAATGTGTGTTGTTTCTTTCTATCTTAAAAGCATATACATTGTATTTGTTAAAATGTTTAAATTTGAATTTTAGACAAAATCCCAAAGAATACTTTTAATTTCTGATTTTACTTTTTGGGCATCTATGCTAACACCAATATCAACACAGCATGAAAAACTATTAAGTATTTAAATACATGTTAAAAAAAAGACAATTATTTTAATTAAAATATTTTTAATTGAAAATATTTCTTTATCTATATTTTCATACTTAACTTTCTAATTATTTATATCTTGATGGAATATACAGATATACAACTGAACCATAGTCCATTCATAAATCCATGAGTGATTTAGTTGAGTTCTATTGAAGATCTATTTTCAGTTTTTTTGAGAAACCTCTTTATATACACAATGGATTATTTTTCATCCATAAAGAATACAGCTATGTAATTTGCAGAAGATGGATGCAACTGTAGATAATCATATTAGGTGGCTTAAGCCAATCTCAGAAAGATAAATACCATATGATTTTGCTCATATGTAGTTTCTAGATTTCATATAGATATATAAATTCTATGTGTAGTTCGAAAGTAGAGCAAAAACTCTCTAGGGGATAAAAGAGACTAATGTTGTCGGATGAGGGATGACAGAAAAAGTGAAGGAATATGGTGAGAAATAGGATAAATATACCATCTTTGTGTGAAAATGAAAAATAACTTAAAAAGAAAGCTTCTGAACAGTAATTGGAGTTTGATTAACATCATCTCAATTATTCCCAACATTTAGCTTCCTAACACAGAATTGAATATGGCAAACAATAGAAAAATGTTTACTTAAAGCAATGAGCTATATAACTTTTATATATTATTATACTGTACACCTTTGCATTGTGTTGTAATTTAATTTGTGTGTGTGTATGTGTGTGTGTGTGTGTGTGTGTGTGTGTGTGTGTGTGTGTGTATGTGTGTGTGTGCACGCGTGTTTGGACCTGTGAAGGTCAGAGGACAATTTTCAGGAATTTGAGAGTGGATTTTCATGTGGTTCTTGGGGACTGAACTGAGGTCACCAGGACTAGCAGCAGTCACTTTTAACAGCTGAGCTATCTTGTCACCCAATGTTTTGTAATATAGCTTTATCTATCATTAAAGTGGTAAAAGGATTTTATTGAATTTAATATAATTAAAAAATAATTTGACTCTCAATGTATTATTTAAAGTGTCTTTTTTTATAACCTGTACATAATATTTCAAAATGTATTCAGGTTATCACAACCATATTCATGGTAATTATTATGACACAATCTTTGATGATTACTTTTTAAGTTAAATATATGTACATATATATGTATATGTGTATATATGTATGTATATATATAGATAGATATTCTATTTTATCTAGAAATATATGTTGACATTTTGTTTTGTAGCTCTTTATACATACTTTATGCAGAATTTATTGTAAAATGTAGCACTGATTAATTCATGCTGTAGATCGATGATGCTAGCAGAATTCTAGAGAATGTGCTATCCATTAGATATCCTAAGTTAAAAACAGTTACAGTTGGGTAAAAAAAGGTACTTTCAGATAAAACTGCTTACCATTATTTTGACGATGTTGACAGAGCTGTATATTAATGCAACTTCCAAAATGTAGAAAAATAAACATCTATAAATTCAATGAAAATAAACCTCCATAAGTCAATGTAAGAAATGATACTAACACTTAGATAACATTAAATATATTCATACTGGTAGTTCAACAATTTTATGTGTAACAATATTTAATCATATAAAATGTAACTCTAGGAATTATGTTTTAAAAGAAAAATGATCATTGAGCTTTGGATTATGTGAACTCAAATGACAAGAAATGTTTTATCTCATTCATCTTTTAAAATAAAATGAAGAAATTTGTTTTTATCCTTGTTTCCTATAAGCATGTATCATTCTATATTTTTATGGGCTCTTTAGTCCTGAAGATGTACTTACAAAGAATTAAAAAGTCAATTAAAATATAATACAGGTTGCCTACAATGTAATATTCACAATTCAACCCTTCTGAACACTGTGTTATTGATGTTTATCTGCAAAATAAGCAATAAATCTGTTCCTTTTTTAAAAAAAAATTACATTTTATATCAATCAAAAAACAAGTATAAGTAAGCTTTATTCCTTTCTCAATACTCTTCTTTACATAATGCTGAAAAATTTTCACATTTGTATTAGTTATATTTTTAGTTACATTTTTGCTCTAAAATATAACCATGACTAGAACAACTTCTGGAAAAGACTTTGGTTTAAAGTTTCAGGGATGGGCATTCATCATGATAGGATGGTGAGGCATGGTAACACGAGGTAGCCATGAGTACAGAAACAAGAAGCTGAGAGATCCCATCTTCAGCTACAGTATGAAGGAGAAAGTTAACTGGAGGTTGGGCAAAGTTTAAAGCCTCCAAGTCAACCTCCAGTGATGTATTTTTCTAGTAATGTTGCACTTTCCCATAACCTCTCCAAACAGTGCCGGCAACTGGGCACCAAATGTTCATATGCTGGAGTCTATGGGGCAAGTTCTCATTCAAATCACCACATTCCAACTCTCAGGCTCCCTGGGCTCATGGCTGTATCACAATGCAAAGTTCGTTTAGTCCACTTTAAGTATAGTCATAACCTACCTGTCATCATAGAGCCTTTGTCCAGTGACTGATGGAGGCAGATACAGAGATCCATGGCCAGGCACCGGGCTGAGTTCCAGGAATCCAACTGATGAGAGAGAGGAGAGATACTGCAGGCAGGCGAGGGACATGGAGATCATGATGGGAGGATGTACAGAGATGACTGGCCACACTAGTAGAAACCCATGAACTGTGGACTGTGGAGCCCCCATGGGACTGGACTAGGCCTTCTGGACAAGGAAGACGGTTGTGTGGCTCGAACTGTTTGGGGGGCACCCAGGCAGGGGGATCGGGATCTGTCCCTGGTGCATGGGCAGGCTTCTGGGAATCCGGTGCCTGTGGTGTGACGCCTTGCACAGCCTTGGTGCAGTGGGAAGGTGCTTGGACCTGTCTAGGCTCAGTGTGCTGGGCTCTGCTGACTCCCCATGGGAGACCTTGATTTGGGGGATGTGGGGATGTGGAGTGGCTTGGGAAAGAGGGCTGGGGAGTGGGAGGAGGGAGGAGGGGTGTCTGTGGATAGCATGAGGAGTGAGTAGAAAATTTCTTAATAAAGAAAAACAAAAAGAATAGTCATAGTCTTTCATAATCTCATCACTGTTTAAAAGTTCAGTCTTCTAAACACAGCAGGACTGATGCACATATGCATCACTAGTACATGGCCAGCACAAAATGAACTCAAAGGCATTTTGGTAAGGTTCTTTGTCTCATAATGCTTTGTTGGGACTTTTTAATTAAAACCTAACAGGTCTTTCGTATATATTTTATGCTTTCTAGTTTTGTGTTTTTTTGTGGGATTTCTCTGTGTGCATATTTGTGTGTCTCTTGTGTTTTGTCTTTTGCTCATTTTCTTCTGTTCGTTTGTTTTTTCCCATTCCTGACACCCTTCCGCAAATGGACACCCTTTCTTTCTTTCTCATTAGGATATACACAGACATCTAAAAAATAATAAAAAAGGAGGATCTGGAGAAAATTGGGAGAGGTGATACCATAATCAGAATATGATATTTTTAAAAATCTATTTTTAAATAAAAGAAAAAGCCAGGAGCATTTTTGACTGTAATCTGAAAGCAGAGGAGGTAGAGACAGGAGAATCTCTGAGGCTTCCTGGCCAGTCAGTTCAGCCAAGGATGTCAGCTCTGGGTTCATAGAGATCCTTTCTCCAAAAAAAAAAAAAAAAAAAAAAAAAAAACCAAAAAGGATAATGATTAAAGAAAAAAAATTAACCTAGACCTCTACCCACTAAACATGCCTGCACATGCATCTACAAGTGTGTAAGAGCATGTTGGCACAAGGGTGTGGGAGTGTGTATGTGAGTGTGTGTGCCTTGTGTGTGTGTATGTGCACAGTGTACATGAACATGAACATACACACACACAAAGAAACACACATATACACACAAGAAGTTGAGAATAAGCTGTATTCTTTGATTTTTCCATTTGTCACCAAATAAGAAACGTTAAAGAAAAAGAGCCTTCACTCTAGTTATACACCAACTCAGCATTCAGGCTGTATAATTGGTTGGGAAACAATTGAAATTATGAGTCATTGAAATACATTTGTTATGTGTCAATAGTCTGTTTTAGGTTGTGTCTCTGACTCAGGCTTTTAGAACACTAAATGAGCACACTGCATTTTTAGTTGTGAGATGTCTAGGCAGATGGCTATTTATGACAGGCAGCCACCTGATGATAATGGTCTGGGGGTTGATAGCAATATTAGAAAGTCTTCCTACCACATCCAATAGCTAACAATATAGCTTCCTCCCTCATCACTCTTGACAAATGAGTTATTTTAAAACCATTTAGCCAAGTTTATCTTTTTTCTGTTATCACATTTATTAAATAATGTAATTCCTTGTATAATTTCATTTAATTCATGTTTCTCAGACTATGAGGTATTACAGTTGATGAGAAATTATGATGGAAACATAATAATGTTATTTATATTTCATTCATTTTAAAATGATTTACTTTTTGTTTGAATTCCTTTCTATGCAATAAAGAGTAGCTTTGATTCCCCATATGTTCTTTTACTATACTATATATCCCTGCTCATTTATATATTCTTTCATGTAGCTATAAAGTTTCCTTATCTTGAATCCAAGTTTTCAATCATTCATTCTGGAGCCTGGCACATAGTACAGTCAGTAGAGTGCTTGAATAGTGTGCATGCGACTCTGAGTCCTGTCTCCAGCATTGCATAAATTGGGTGTGATAGTACATGCCCTTAGTCTCCAGTATTGGGGAGGTAGAAGCAGGGGGAGCCGCATGTCATTCCCCAGGTACATACAAGCTAAGAGCAGAGGATGGCAAGGGCTATTTGAAACTCTGTCTCAAAACAAAAAACAAACAAAAAGAAAACCTAACAACACAAAACATATTTAAATTGAGAATACATGGTTATATAATGCTGTTCAGTTTGAACAATTTTTAAACCTACATTTTATATTGTTCTTTTGTGCTTTGGTATGAAAGGTCATTGCCACTTTTATGATTCAGAATGTGGTTTTACCGACACTGGCAATTTCAATAAGGTCATCAAGAGAACATCTCAAGTTCCTTGAAATCACAGCTGCATTCATCCCAGAGCAATAGATAATTCATCATAGAGACTTGTCCACCCTGACCTAGAATACATCTTCTGTTGGGAATTCCAGATCACCTTATAGTTCATTAACACCACTTGCATTTCTTAGATAAAGCAATGAGAAGTACAGAAGTTAACCTCAAAGGTTTGTCAGATATAAATAACTCTTCATCTCTTGTTTACAAACTTTTCTACATGATAATTTCATAGGTATACATTGTGGTAAGAAGTGAAACAGTCTGTTATGAAAAAAATTGAATTTAAATGACTTAACTTGAATATAAGCTGTATTTTATTTGCAAGTTAGTTGCCAGGTTACTTATTCAATAAGATCATTACTTTATTCAAGTAACATAGCTGTAGTCAAGTTAGATATAAAATTTGAATGGTTCAATAAACAATCAAGCCCTGTGAGGTAGGAGGTAGTGAATTTTTAAATTATTTCATGTGAGCATATTCTCAGACTACCGAGTTCTCCTCTCTGCATGAATGATTAGACAGAATACAATTAAAACTACATGGAACTAAATGGAGTGGGCTTTTGTTTTCTCTTTTAGCAAATGCAATTTAAGCCTGATGATTTAATAGTGAACAAACAAAATAAAGTAGACCAAAACAAACAATGAATAATGTCCTGGTGCTTAAATTAATGTTTGCAGTGCTTCTATTTATCATGTGGTAGTTTAAACTATTGTATCACTCCATTTTGTATCATGAGAGTTGAAGCTAACTTCTCCTAGCTAGAACAACGGTCAGAGGAGCACGTGTCACAGTAACTAGTAGATTTAGAAGCAATAGAAATAAAACACTCGATGAGAGAGTTATTTGTTTGGATAGAGAGAATTCAATTGAGTTTTCTCAGTGTTGGGAAAAATGGTATCTATTTTCATATACTAAAATACTAGCAAATTTATATTCATCCAATGAATATAAAATGACTTGGTATTAAACATTAAGATGAATTGTAATAAATAAAATCCTACAGATACAGAGCTTTCTTCATTTATTCATAAAGATTTCTTGATTGTCCAAATAGTATAGGTCGCTGGGAAACTTTACTGTTTATATTGTGTAAACTTTCTAATCTGGTTTCCACGAGGGCTATGTGAAACGGATTCTATGTATTCATTGACTTTGAAAGCGAGGAACTCGATGTACACAGAGGTTAAATAATTTTTCTGGATTCTTTTTGTTGGAAGACCAATATTACAGTTTACGAATGAAAGGGTATGAGCAAGAATTGCCAATAAAATATTGGAGCGCTGCTAGAGCCTGGATCTGATTCAGCCACTAAGGTCTTCGAGGTCATTGCCTCCTTTCAGAAGCAGTTCTGCCAAGACTGGTGATTGTGAAGGCATCACATTAGGCTCCTGGGCAGACAGTGCAGGAATAACATGCTGATTCCACTGAGTCTCAGAGTCAGAGAGACGCAGCAGTCCTGATCTACCCCAGACTGACAGATGTTTTCAAGCGCTCGTTCGTCTGAAGATTGAAGATAGGGAGCTCATATACAATAAAACAAAGTCTTAATGCTTTAGGAAAGATACATCTGTGAATGTTAGTCATGAAAGCAATGTCTAAACAAGTACACATCTGCTTATTTTGTCCATGCAGATTAGATCAGCCTGAAGAACAATGCAAAACCTATTTTATCCAAACACACATGGCAATTTTTAATATACTCACAAATGCTGGCATAGTTCTGACTTACTGATTAATCAATGAGCCATCATCTGGAGTTATGCTTGATAAAGGTCATAGGTTTTGTAATGTTTACAATATTTTACAAGAAAAACCATTGGCCCTAAAATTGGTCCCCCAAAATACTACAACTTCATAAAGATTTTGTAAGTATGTAAGAATTAAATTTTGTTAAAAGCCCAAACTTCTGTTGAATACTTAGGTACTTTTGAGTAGGAGTCTGCTAGAATACCTTTATGACTAAAGCACATTCAAAAAGAATTTATTCTTAGCAGTCCTTTAAGTAATATCGTAATGGCTCTCCAACTCTTTCGGGTAATGTTAATATCTCTGAACTGTTTACTTTGAGAGTTTTGGTTTTTAAATCAAAAGAGGTATAAAAAGTAAATAAGATCCTGGTGAATGTTACAGGATTTCCTTTTGTCTCCAAGGGTCATGTTCAGAACAAAATACTCAATGTATGCCAAAGTATTGTTCAGAGAAGAATGTTGACATAAGATAATGTGATTTATGTTTCCCATCCATCACGATGACAGATTTTAGACAGATGTCACAGTTTGTCAAACATAGTACAAAACAAGGCAAAACCCCATAGCATTATGAAAGTATTTGCCTTTATCACATCTCATCCATCTTTCATTCCTATGAAAATTTTAGTGTTGAAATAATGAATGCTTCAATTGGAAATTACAACATACATTTTGTTAAACAATATTTCCCTTGAAGACATTAAAAACATGTCACTTTAATAAAACGTGATATTTTAATTGCAGTAAAATAAAAATTTACATACTGTGCTTGTGGCTTAAGAAATTTTATTTTAAATAAAGGAAATAAAATAATCAGTGACAATTGAACCACTTATTTTAATGGCATGTACTGAATGTTGCTGAATTTAAAAATCTTTTCAATTACCAATATGCTCATATTGCATTTTGACAATTCTATTTCTCATTTTGAGATGTGCACAAGAAAATAAATGTGCATAAGATAATAAATAAATGTACAGTATTAAGGCTCTTAGATAGTTAAGAGAATGTTTGAAACAATTTAACAATAGTAAATAATTACATTATCTTTTATGAAAAATAGAAGTTTGACTTGAGATGATAATTTAAAAGAAGATATCTTAGATAAGTCATCAAGTAGCCCTAAATATCTATTTAGAAATTAAAGGTTAGGAACTGAAAAGAAAAAAAAATACTAATAAACTTATCACTTAGGAATTTTTGTTGGTTTGTTTGTTTTGTTTTCTGAAAGGGGATTAGTCCTTGCTTCTTAGATTTACACTCTTAGATTTTTTTCTGTTAGATTTTTTTAATTATTAAATAGTATTCTGGCATATGTAAGCCTATAAAATACATAGACTACGAATAAGTTTTAAATTTTTTATTGTAACTGATGTCATACCATAGGTAACAGAAAAATAATTACATATGACATTATTTAAATTTAGCCAATGAAAACCCAAAACAATTTCACTATATATATAACCTTCTCTATACTTATTTGAGAAAAATGATATACAAATCCAAAATTATTTATAAAACATACTAAACATCCTTAAAGAAAGTTTATTTTATTAAAACTGAAAATAATATATATGTATATATATATATATATACATATATATATATATATTAGCTTATTAAGGGGACCTTAAGCTCCTTAAAACCTTTATTAAACATTCTCTAATAAAGTTTAGAAACTGTAATATTTGCATTGCTTTGCACATGATAATAGACTTATGTCATTTATTTGGTTTCTCTCTTTGTTTCATATTCTTTCCAATTTCCCTGTTGGATAAATTAAAGACTTTTCAAAATAAAATTCAATCACAAAAGCTAGGTAAAGAACAAACTTTAGATAAACTTGTAATTCCATTCCAGAGTTTTAATAGGGGAAAGAAAACATCGAGGCATATTTCATTGTTTTTCCTCAAATGTCAAAATAGATAAGACTTTGCTAGGCATGGTGGCACATGCCTTTAATCCCAGCACTTAGGAGGCAGATGCAGGAGGATCTCTGTGAGTTTGAGGCCAGTCTGGTCTACAGAACGAATTCCAGGACAGCCAAGACTACACAGAAAAACCCTGTTTTGACCCCACACAGACACAAAAAAATAGGTAAGATTTTGGTACAAATTTTATGTAGAACAATAGTCTAAATGATTAATTAATTAATAAGAATGAAATTTTTGTTGAAGTAGGTCATATTGTTGATAACATAAATTTCACTGAGTTCAGAGTACTAATATGAAAGCATATTTAATTGAATATATAATTGAAATATATCTAAAATTAGTAGCTATATGCTGTTATATAGAATTTTGTATTAGTCTGTAAATAAAATTATGGATTAACCATTACTTAGCATAAATTAATTTTCATCCAGTATATTACTTCTTAATGCACAAAAACAGATTATCAAATAGCAATTATTCTAGAATTCATATTTTCTGATTTAAGACATGAAATAAATCTAATATTTATTACTATTGTCTAGTCTTTTAGAGATGACATTATAGACATTATAAATATTTCAGAATTGGCATATGTATGCATGCCTATAGGAAAAACTGGCTCAGTGAGCTTTGAAAACAATGAAAGAAATTTCTTGAGGTTTTCAATTAAATTTAACATTTAAATTATTTTAAAAATATCATATTAAGCTGGCGATGGTGGAGAGGGTGCATGAACTGGCTTAGCCCAGTAATCAGATCGGTGAATACCCTAACTGTCATCATTGAGTTTTTCTGCAAATACTGATGGAAGCAGATGTAGAGATCTATAACCAAACACCAGGCCTAGCTCCAGGAGTCCAGTCGAAGAGAGAGAAGAGGGATTCTATGAGCAAGGAGCATCAAGATCATGATGGGGAAGCCTACAGAGACAATCAGACCAGACAGGTAGGAACTCATGAAATTAAGATAAACAGCTAGCTGTGGAGGCTGCATGGGTGTGGACTAGGTCCTCTGCATGGCACTAGACTAGGCCTTCTGCATGGTGAGACAGTTGTGTAGCATGATCTGCTTAAGGGCCCCCCTGGCAGTAGGATCAGAATCTGTCCCTGGTGCATGAGCGGACTTTTTGGAGCCCACTACCTCTGATGGGACTTTCTCCTATAACTGATGGAAGCAGATACAGAGATCTACAGCCAAACACCAGGCCAAATTCCATGAGTCCAGTTGAAGAGAGGGAAGAGGGAATCTATGAGCAAGGAGCATCAAGATCATGATGGGGAAACCTACAGAGACAACCAAACTAAACTAGTGGGAACTCATGAAATTTAGATTAACACCCGTGGAGCCTCCGTGGGACTGGACTAGGCCCTCTGCATAAGCAAGACAGTTGTGTAGCTTGATTTGCTTAAGGGGTCCCCAGGCAGTATGATCAGGATCTATCCCTGATACATGGGATACCTGGAACAGCCTTGAGGCATGGGGAGAGGCTTGGACCTGTCTCTAATGAATGTACCAGACTCTGCTGACTCCTCATGGGAGGCCTTACCTTCTTGTAGGAGGGAGTGGAGGGTGGGTTGAGGGGGAGGCTGAAGGGGTGGGAAGAGGGAATGGGGAAATCTTTGGTTGGTATATAAAATGAAAAAATATATTTTCTTAATAAAAAAGAAAAAATATCAAATTAAGTAAAGGTGCAATGATTTTTATCATAAAGGGGTGTTGGATTTTGTTAAAGGCTTTATCAGCATCTAATGAGATGTGTTTTTTTTTCCAGTTTGTTTATATGGTAGATTTCATTGACAAGAGTTTCATATGTTGAACTATCCATGCATCACTGTGATGAGGCCCACTTGATCATGGTGGATGATCTTTTTGATATGTTCTTGTATTTGCTTTGCCAGAATTTAATTGAGGATTTTTTTTCATCAGTGTTCGTGAAGGAAACTGGTCTATAATGCTCTTTTTTTGTTGAGTCTTTGTGTGATTTGGGTATTGAGGTGACTGTGGCTTCATAAAAAGAATTTGTCAGTGTTGCTTCTGTTTCTATTTTGTGTAATAATTTGAGGAGTACTGGTATTAGCTCTTCTTTAAAAGTCTGGTAGAATTCTTCACTGAAACTATGAGGCCCTGGGCTTTTCTTGGTTGGGAGATTTTAATGACTGCTTCTATTTGCTTAGGGGTAATCAGTCTGTTTAAGTTGTTTATGTGATCCTGGTTTAATTTTGGTATGGGGTATCTATCAAGAAATTTATCCATTTCTTTTAGATTTTTCCAATTTTGTAGAATTTGGGGGAGTACAGGTGTTTGAAGTATAAACTAATGATTGTCTGAATTTCCTCAGTGTCTGTTATGTCCCCCTTTTCATTTGTTTCTGTTAATTTTTGTGTTCTCTCTCTGTCTTTTGGTTAATTTGGATAAGGGTTTGCCTATCTTGTTGATTTTCTCAAAGAACCAACTCTTTGTTTCATTGATTCTTTGTATTCTCTTTGTTTCTATTTTATTGGTTTCTGCCTTCAGTTTATTTCCTACCATCTACCCCTGGGTGTGTTTGTTTCTTTCTGTTCTAGAGCTTTCAAGTGTGCTGTTAGGTTGGTATGAAATTTCCCCAAATTCTTTATGAAGGCACTTAGTGCTATAAGCTTTCCTCTTAGTACTGCTCATTGTATTTCATAAGTTTGCGTATATTGTGCATTGATTTTGATTGAATTCTAGGATTTCTGCTGTGGATATCACTCTGTATAAATAAAACGCTGATGGACCAGTAGTCAAGCAGGAAGTATAGGCAGGACAAGCAGAGAAGAGAATCCTGGGAACAGGAAGGCTGAGTCAGGAGTCGCCGTGATGACAAGCAACATGTAAAGATACCGGCAATCCACAAGCCTTGTGGCAACTTATAGATTAATAGAAATGGGTTAATTTAAGATAGAAGAATTAGATAGAAAGAAGCCTACCACAGTCATACAGTTTGTAAATAATATAAGTCTCTGTGTGTTTACTTGGTTGGGTCTGAGCCGCTGCGGGACTGATGGGTGAGAGAGATTTGTCTTGACCCTGGGTCAGGTAGGACTGGAGAAAACTTCAGCTACAGATTTCTTTCTTTTTTTTTTTAATTTCTTCCTTGACCCAGTGGTAATTCATTTGAGAGTTGCTCAGTTTCCATTAATTTGTATGCTTTTTGTTGTCTGTGTTGTTGTTGAACTCCAATGTTAATCCACGGCAATTTAACGAGATACAGGGGTTTAGTCCATTTTTATTTGTATCTGTTAAGACTTGCTTTGTGACTACGTATATAGTGTATATAACCAAATTAGGAGAAAGTTCCATGAAGTGCTGAGAAGCAAGCATATTCTCTGTTGTTTGGGTGAAACATTCTGTAGATATCTGTTAGGTCCATTTGAGTCATAACATCTGTTAGTTCCATCATTTCTCTTTTTAGTTTCTGTCTGGATGACCTTTCCATTGGTGAGAGTGAGTTGTGGAAGTCTTCCACCTTTAATGTGTGGGATTGAATATGTAATTTAAGCTTTAGTAATGCTCCTTTTAAAAGTTTAGGTTCCCTTGTATTTGGGGCATAGATGTTCAGAATTGAGATATTATCTTGGTGGACTTGTCTTTTGATGAATATGAAATATCCTTCTCCATTTCTTTTGATTAACTTTGATTTGAATTCTCTTTTGCTAAATATTAGGATAACTATACGAGCTTGTTTCTTAGGTCAGTTTTATTGGAAAATCTTTTTCCAGTCCTATACTCTGAGGAAATGTCTGTCCTTGATGCTGAAGTGTGTTTCTTGTATGCAGCAGAAGCATGGATCCTGTTTTTGATCCATTCTGTTAAGCCTGTGTCTTTTTATTGGTGAATTGTGTCCATTGATATTGAGATACATGAATGATTAGTGATTGTTATTCCTGTTATTTGATGTTGATGCTGGTGGTGGTGGTGTTGATGGTGGTGTTGATGGTGGTGGTGGTGGTGGTGTGTGTGTGTGTGTGTGTGTGTGTGTGTGTGTGTGTATTTATTCTTTGGGTTTTGCTGGTGTGGGGTTATCTATTGCCTGTCTTTTTGTTGATGTACCTAACTTCCTTGGGTTGGAGTTTTCTTTCTATTACCTTCTGTAAAGCTGGGTTTGTGAATAGATATTAATTATATCTGACTTTGTCGTGAAATATCTTGTTTTCTCCATTTATTGTAATAAAAAATTTTGCTGGGTATAGTAGTGTGGGCTGGCAGCCATGATTTCTTAGAGTTTGTAAGACATCTGTTCAGGCTCTTCTGGGTTTCAGAGTCTCCATTGAAAAGTTAGGTGTAATTCTGATAGATATGCCTTTGTACGTTACTTGGCCTTTTTTCCTTTGCAACTTTTAATATTCTTTCTTTAATCTGTATGTTTAGTGTTTGATTTTAATGTGGAAAGTGACTTTTTTTCTGGTTCAGTCTATTTGGTGTTCTGTGATTTTCTTTTACCTTTATAGGTATGTCCTTCTTTAAGTTAGGAAAAATTTTCTCCTATGATTTTGTTGAATATATTTTCTGGGCCTTTGAGCAGGGATTCTTATCCTTCTATTTTTGTTCTTAGTTTTGGTATTTTCATAGTGTCCTTAATTTCCTGAATATTTATTGTGAGAAATTTTTTAAATTAAACATTTCTTTGACTGATGAATCTATTTCCTCTATCACATCTTCAATACCTGAGATTCTAACTTCCATCTCTCATATTCTGTTAGTTATGCTTACATCTGTAGTTCCTCTTCCCTTACCCAGGTTTTCCATTTCCAGAATTCTCTCTGTTTTTTTTTTTTAATTGCTTCTGTTTCCATTTTCAGGTCTTGAACAGTTTTATTGGTTTCTGTCAACTGTTTGTTTTTTCTTGACATTCTTTAAGAGATTTATTGATTTGCTCCAATATTTTTGGTTGTCTTCTCCTCAATTTCTTTAAGGGATTTTTAAATTTCCTCCTTAAGGACCTCTATTTTCTTCATAAAGCTATTTCTAAGGTTATTTTCTTGTGTTTCAGGTGTGTTGGAATGTTCAGGTCCTGCTGTCATAGGATAGCTGAGTTTAGGTGGTGACATATTGCTCTTTCTGTTATTGATTGTGTTCTTACACTGGCATTTAGGCATCTTGATTTGGGCTGAATATAGGTTGAGGTGCTGATTCCTGTTTTTGTTTTTGTTAGATGGGTGTTTTGTTCCTTGGTTTCTGTTTCCTTTCTGGTTTTCTGGCCTAAGTGGCCAAGGTTTCTGGTGATTGGTGAGTCTTCATGTCCAGTAGGATATTTCTACTGGGGTTTTGGGAGGCTTGGGTCCCTCGTTCCATTCTTGCCTCCAATAAAGCCTCAGGTTTCTTCTGAGGTGCCTAGGAGCAATAGAGCTGCTGGGGATGTTTTTCCAACTGGTGTGGACTATGTTTGGGCCTATAGAGTATGCTGGTGTTCTAGAGAAGGGATGTTCATAGGGAATATAGTATAGTAGAAGGGGTTGGGTGATGGTATGGGTCTTGGGGGAGCAGAATCCAGGGGTTGGCAGTAGTCCAGCTGCCATGTAGGTCACTCACCTGCATATCCACTGGTGAGTGCTGCAGCAAAGCAGTAGGATTCCTCTGGAGTTGGGGACAGGGCCCAGTGGTGGGGGCAGGGCCCAGTGGTAGTGCTGGTGCTGAGATGGGAGAGAACTGGCCTCAGGACAGGAGAGTCACTCCCAGTTGTGTCTGGTGTGGTCTGAGTCTCAGTGGTGGAAGAAGTCCTCTGGGATTTGGGGTAGGTGCCCATTGGCAGCAGCAGGACTGGAACAAGCTGGGAAGCCATTCGTCTGGAGAAGAGTTACCAGGGACAGAATCCAGAGAGGGGTGCAGTTCTGCTAACAAGCAAGTCCCTTAAAATTTCACAATTTTATAATGAATATTAAGTGCCCTTCCCAGGTCAATATATTACATGATGACTCCTTACTTGGTATCACTAATTTTGATAGATTATAGCAGCTTCAAGAAATAGAGCCTAGATAGAAGAAATGGATCAGAGGACTCAAATTCTTGGGGTTATATTAGCATTTCTTGCTGTCTACTCCTCTCTCTGTTTCCTAGGAGACCATGATATCAAAAGCACTCATATATCATAAATTCCTAATGGCATGATGTCACTCTCAAGCACAAGGGACCAAAGGACCTTGGCTGAACCCTCTAAAACTGTGCGTCAAATCAAGTCTTTTTCCTTCAAGTTGTCTCTGTCATGTATTGGTTCTTCCAAAGAGAATTGTGACTGGCACAGTGATGCTACAAAGACTCCTTGACGAAGAACATGTAGCACAGGCATTTTATCACTTAGTCCTTTAACATCCAGTATTTTCTGGTAAACAAGAAGTATTAATAGTCTTTTAGCCATTGATTGACTTCATTTCAGTAATGTGTGGTAACTTTGATGGTTAATTCTCAAAACATGTCTTTCTTATTAATATTGTAACTCCTTTTAAGTAGAGAGTGAAGAAAATTGCAACCCAAGGGGAAAATAAATTCATATTTACTTGGCAAGGGAAATTTTTCCAGAAATATATTCATGAACTTAACTCTAAGCCAAAATCATTTGTGAGCCATTTATCATTCCTGATTTGCTGAACATTATTTTGTTTTTCATGTTCTCTATATTCATATTTATGTTCATTAATATTGTTTGACAGTTTAGTTTTTATATGACATGCTGTCTGATAACTGGAAACTTAACAAAAATTATTTTTTTCCTCAAGTACTACATCCAAAATTAAAAGTTTCCCATAATGCCAAGCTGTTGTCACTGACTACATAGTGGATGTCAGATGCTATGCTAAAGAGTTATTGTATTATTCATGCTTATAATTCCTTTTAAACAAATACATCACATTCTCCATTTTCCTGTGAGGAAACATTCAGCAAATAAGTTGAAAACACATCTCTTAGAAGTTGCAAATGTATTTGGAATTTAAATTAGATTTTCTGAAAAGTCATCATTTAAAAAATGCAGTTTTCCAATAGTTAATTTTTCATATTCTTCTAAAATTTAGTCAAACATTCCAGATAGTTTCCCTACCTTTTAATAAGACTTTTTATTTTTCTTTTGGTATAAATTGGCATTGAGATATTTTCTTAAATATTTATCCATTAAAAAGATTAGAATAGCCGGGCGTTGGTGGCACATGCCTTTAATCCCAGCACTCGGGAGGCAGAGCCAGGCGGATCTCTGTGAGTTTGAGGCCAGCCTGGGCTACAAAGTGAGCTCCAGGAAAGGCGCAAAGCTACACAGAGAAACCCTGTCTCGAAAAACCAAAAAAAAAAAAAAAAAAAGATTAGATTAATTAAAAATATAATGCCATCATTTTCATTCTTCCCTTTCCTTGCTCTAACTCTTTCTGTGCATTTCCTTGCTTTTTCTTTTTTATTGCCTTTATTTCTTTAGTTGTTGGCACACAAACAAACACAAATGCTACCTGCTCAGTCTTTTTGATGTGTTTAATGCTACCTGTATGTATATCATTTCAGGGATGACCACTATGTTTTGTATTGGAGAAACTATCTAGGTATTCATCCTTGTGGAAGACTTCTCTTTCTCTCAGTTTTCTTTAGTGACTATACTCTAGGGTTGAGATTCCATGAGATTCCCCTCTTCAGTGTTAATGTGACTGTTGGGATTACCTTTGTTCATGTCTTGTTTAGGAAGCCATGTTAATGATACTTCATAGATATAGCTTCTTTGAAAATACCAGGAGACACTCTCACAACAAACTTCCTGTTTCTTTGGTTCTAACAATCTTTGTACCCTCTCTTCTTCTATGATCCTGACCCTTAGGTTTAAGTGTTATGCTGTAGCTATATCATTTGGGTCTGGTACCACATGGTCGTTTGTTCTGTCTTTTGATTGTAGTTTCCGTAGCTGTCTCTGTTTATTGCAAAGAAATTTACTTGATGATGGGTGAGATATATTCTTATCTGTGGGTATAAGGTTAACTATAACATAATTAGGAATTATTTCTGTTTAGAAGAGTGGAGATTGTAGGTTCTCTTTCAAAGTCTCTAACTTCACTATTTGCAGATAGTTAGCTAAGTTTTCAGTACCTGGCATGAATTTTCTCTTGTTAAACAGGCCTTAAGTTCAGTTAGCAAGCTATTGGTTAGTGAAATGCTATGTGTGCCACTTTTAGGATATCATGCCTCACTGGTTTTATGTTATAAGCACCATAGCTGAGGATAATTATTGATTGATTCCCTCTCTTGGAAGGTTACATGGCACTTTCTAGTACTATGAATACTAGTCCTCAATTCAAGGTTCTTTCAGGTTAGGTTTTGGGAGTCTCCTAAACAATCCTGACTAACAATGTACAATCTGGAGCAATAAGTTAAGAAAAGGAAATTATAGGAATACAAATAAAGGAAAAAAACCCTTACCCCTACTTGCAGATTACATAATAGTATATGTAAAAGAACCAAAAAATTTCTACATTAAATTTTTTTAGAAAAGATCAAAAATTTCAATAATTTGACAGAACAGAGAATAATTTGTACAGATCAATAGCTTTTCTATATGCCAATAATGAACAGAGAAATAGAGCATGAATAACTTCTATTCACAACTACCTGCAAAAACAATCTAGGAATAAACCTAATCAAGGATGTGAAAGACCTCTACTGTGAAAAACCTTAAATCTCTGAAGAAAGGGATAGTGAACAACACTAGGAAATGGAAAGGCATCTATGCTCATGGATTAGAGGAACAATAATTTAAAAATGACTATTCTGTCAAAATCTATTTAAAGATTTAGTGCAGTAACAATCAAAATTCTCATGTCAGTCTTTGTAGAACCAAACAGAAAGAATCCTAAAATTTATACGGAACCAAAAAAGACCCCAGATATACAAAATAATTCTGAGAATGAAAAAGATCAGTGCTAGAGGAATTATCATTCAATATATTAAAATATAACAACAGCAAAAAATACTGGTTATGAAAAAGTGGACATGTAGACCAATGAAACAAAATTGAAGGCCAAGCTTAAGAGTATAGACAATTACAGGCATCTAATGATCTTTAAACATGTTAAACATACACAGGAAAAAAGACAATGTTCCACAAATGTTACTGGGGAAATTATATATCCATGTGTAGAATAAAGCTTAGATATGTGTGTATTCTCTTGCACAAAAACTAAATACAAAAGGATAAAAGACCTAAATGTTACACCTGAAACATTAAAACTTCTAGAAGAAAATAAATGCAGTACTAGACATTCTGAATGGGACTCCACATGGCCAATAATTAAAGCTCACAATTGACAAATGGGACCTCATAAACCTGTAAGACACCTACACAGCTAAACAACAATCATCTGAGTGAAAAAATGTCAACAGGATGGGAGAAACCCTTTGCCAACTACACATTTGACAACAGATTAACATCCAAAGTACTAAAAAACTAGGAGGAGGAGGAGGAGGAGGAGGAGGAGGAGGAGGAGGAGGAGGAGGAGGAGGAGGAGAACAACAACAACAACAATAACAACAAAAATAACAAAAATCAACAACAACAAATACTGAAAAAATGGTCTGGGTATTTGAACAGAAAGTTGCCAAAAGAAGGAAAAATGGATAAGAAATGTCTCAAAACATATTCCTGGTTCCTAAAAAATAGGAAAATGCAAATCAAAACAACTTTGGTATTTTATCTTACCCTAGTCAAAATGGCAAAGATAAACAAAACAACCAACAAGAAATGCAGATGGGGATACAGGGAAAAGGGAGACCTCATTCACTGTTAGTGAGATTGAAAACTGGTGCAGCCATTGTGAAAATCAGTATGGCAAATTCTCCAAAAGCTAAAAAACAAATATGCCATATGGCCCAGCTTTACCACTCCTTGGCATATGCCCCAAAGACTCAACATCCTACTCTACAGGTAGTTGCTCAGCCATGCTCATTGCCATTCATAGTCACAATACCTAAAAAAATGGTAACAATCTAAACTTCATTCCACTGATGAATGGGATGTAAAAATGTGGCACACACGTACTGTGGAATACTCTCTATAAAGAAGAAAATGAAATCATGAACCTTGTAAGGAAATGGGTGGACCTAGAAAATATCATATTGAGTGTGGTAATCCAGAGTCAGAAAGACAAATACTCCCTGTTTTCTCTTACTGAAGGCTCTTTTCAGATGTGATTACATAGCCTGGATTAACTACAGAAACCAGGAAAGTAAAATGGACCACAAGGAGAAGCACACTGGAGAGGGGAATATCAGAATGCAAGTGATTTGAAGAGGAAGTAGGAAAGCAAAGGGTAGTTTTAATTAAGTAAGGGAGGGAAATGAATACAGAACAAAGAGGGAAGATGATAAATTAACAGGAAGGGTGACTGAAAAAGTCATAAGAATTCATATATACATGTGAATCTGTATACAGGTACATACATAGTTTAAAGTTTCCCATCTGTGCTGCCAACGCTCTCCCCATGACCCATAGACTATCTAACAAAACCTGATCACCAGACATGTTAACAGTCTTTTTAAGTTGCCTGTCTTTCATTTGGTTCTTCATTGGCAATATAAACTGCGAAATAATTTTGATAAAAACATAGTGCTCTGGATTAGAAAATCTGCCTGAAATTTAGAATCTCTGCACGTGGAAGGGAAGGTCTTCTGAAAGTGAAAAAGTTTAAGGGATGTTGGGAGAAGGTATGATGAGGAAGACAAGGAGGTAAGAGGGAGGAGGAGGACTTAAACTAAGTATATATTACAGAAGTCACATGGAAACCTAATATTTTATAAACTTATTAAAATACTACCAAAAACCATTTTCAACTGAGGGCTATTAACAGAAAAACAAATATAACATGTGAAATAATTTCTTATCCATCTTTGGACAAGGAGTCCTCAGAATCGTCCCAAAACAATAAAGACTTGCTCTTGGTTATCCACTCGAATTGTGTGCTAAGACTCTCTTGTTGAATACATTACATACCTTGGTCACACACATAAAGACATTAAGCTGAAGTTAAGGTGGAATTTATCTTCATGTTAGATAACCATGATAATGCCAGAAAGGCTATGCAGGGTGAGGATATCAGTAGCACTCTTCCCTGGTAGTGAATTCCACCAGCTACAATAAAGCCCCAGAAGCAAGATTACCACTCGTACAACAGTGTTATCAGTGTTAATGGAAGTAATAATCCATTTTCTATATGGATTTGAGGCTCACTCTACAGAAAGAAACTCATGTTTGTTTTTTGTTTTTTTTTTTTTTTTTTTTTTTTGTATACCTGGTCAAGAGACTATGGCTGCTGAGGTCATAGCCCTTAGGCAGGGCAAACGCCTACGAATATTGTTCTGAATGTTTGTTATCAGTCTTCTAAATACCTCTCTTTATATCCATAGATTAGTGCTACGAAAACATTTACTGCAAAAGCCTCATACTGAGTTGAGAGTAGTTAATGTAGAAATTCCTAACTGGCCAGTGACAAGAATAAGTAAGCGAGATGTGCTTGGCCGTAAATGAGATAGCCACAGTGAACTGTCCAAATCTCAGGAAATATGTCACTTTCATCATGAGGAAAGGAGAGGCCCATTAGTGTCAGTTACAGTTTCTCTTGTTAGGGGGTTTGTTCAGACAGTGGTATAGTCACTGATACTTTGTCTTTATTCCAGTAAATAGCCCCAACACAGGTACAGGCAAGAAACTAATTATATGGGTCACCCACAGTAAAGAACACACAAACTTGGTGGTGGTATGAGGAAAGTTTCAGAGGGAGAGGGGAGAGAATAGGAGTTGAGACAGGAGATGAAAACGACTGAAAAATACATAAAAGAATGAAACTGTCATATAACACAATTTTTTTTTTTCGAGACAGGGTTTCTCTGTGTAGCTTTGCGCCTTTCCTGGAGCTCACTTGGTAGCCCAGGCTGGCCTCAAACTCATAGAGATCCGCCTGGCTCTGCCTCCTGAGTGCTGGGATTAAAGGCGTGCGCCACCAACGCCTGGCACAAAAAATTTTTAAAAGCATACTTAAATCACTAAAATACATATTCTGAGGAATATAAAACTAGTGACTCACTTCATATTTGTAATGGCCTGATTATTATATGCCTTTCAACAAGTCGGCACTGTTGAATCCATTATTTATTTATGAATTTGTTTGATCAGTAATAATATTTTTTTCATCATGGCAGATAAGAGAATATCTTGCACTTTTCAAACAGTTTCTAATAATAACCCATTAACTCTGAAGCTTGATACAAGATTAAGTGAAAAAAAATCAGTAGCCTTCCTCTGTAAATGTGACAAACAGACTGAGAAAGAAATCAGGGCAACAACACCCTTCACAATAGCTACGAACAACATAAAATATCGTAGGGTAATCCTATCCAAGCAAGTAAAAGACTTGTAGGACAAAAATTTCAAGTCTTTAAAGAAAGAAATTGAAGAAGATATCAGAAGATGGAAAGATCTCTCATGCTCATGTTTTGGTAGAATTAACATAGTAAAAATACTCAGCCTACCAAAAGCAATCTACAGATTCACCCAATATTCATCAAAAATCCAACACAATTCTTTATACTTAAAGGAAAATACTCAATTTCATGTGGAAAAACAAAAACCTCAGTATAGCTAAAACAATCCCAAGCAATAAAAGAAGTACCAGAGGTGTCACCATCTCTGCTTTCAAACTGTGCTAAAGAGCTACAGTACTAAAAAACACATGATATTGGCATAAAGAACAGACTCATTGATCCATGAGATAGAATCAAAGTCCCAGACATAAATCCACGCACGTATGGACACCTGAATTGTGATAAAGAAGCCAGAAAGTCACAATGGAAAAAAGAAAGTGTCTTCAACAAATGGTGCTGGTCAAACTGGATGTCTGTGTGCAAAAGAAGTCAAATAGATCTATATTTATCATCCTGTGCAAAACTCATGTCTAAGTGCATCAAAGATCTCAACGTAAAACCCAATACACTGAACCTCATAGAAGAGAAAATAGGGGATATCCTTGAATGCATTGGCACAGGATACAATTTCCTAAACATCGTACTGATAGCACAGGCACTAAGATTGACAATTTATAAATAGGATCTCACGAAACTGAAAAGATTCTGTAAGCAAAGGACACAGTCAATAGAAAAAAAAAATCTACTGCCTACAGAATGGGAAAAGATTTTCACCAACTCCTTATCTAATAGAGGACTAACATCCAAAATACATAAAAACTCAAGAAACTAAACATTAACAAACCAAACAATCCAATTAAAAAACAGGATATAGATCTGAACAGAGAACTCTTAATAGAAGAATCTCAAATGGCTGATAAACACTTAAATGTTCAATATCCATAGCTAGCAGGGAAATGAGAATCCAACAACTGTAAGAATGGCTATGATTAAAAAGTGACAGCTCATGCTAATGAGGATGTGGAGCAAGGAGAACGCTCCTCCAATGCTGGTGGAAGCACAAACTTGTACAGCCACTATGGAAATCAATATGGCAGCCCTTCCAGACATTGGGAATTGACCTATGTCAATATCCAATTATGCCACTGTTGGGCATATACACAAAAAAATGCCCCAATCTACCATAAAAATACCTGTTCAGCAATCCAGAAACTGGGACAACATAGATGTCCTTCAACCAAAGAACAAGTAATGAAAATGTGGTATGTTTACACAATGGAGTATTAGTTAGCTGTTAGAAAAAAAATGACATCATGAAATTTTCAGGCAAATGGAAGGAATTATAAAAAAATCATGTGGAGTGAGGGAATCCAGACCTAGAAAGACAAACATGCTACATATTCACTTATAAATGGATACTTGCTGTTAAGTAAAGGATAATCACACTGTAATCCATAGACCCAGAGAAATTAT
This sequence comes from Peromyscus melanophrys, assembly GCA_902168415.1. Lineage (NCBI taxonomy): Eukaryota > Metazoa > Chordata > Mammalia > Rodentia > Cricetidae > Peromyscus > Peromyscus melanophrys. The sequence goes on along the minus strand of CABHPR010154757.1, from coordinate 5,876 downwards.
GTAAGAAGGAGATGTATAGGGGGAAACATGGATCTCCCTGGGAAGGGGAACTTATTAATAGATTTTAAGGGTGGACTGGGGGCTGGTCAGAATGGGAACAGGATTGATCAGGTTGGAGAGGAAGGGGCAAAAGGAGAGAGTGTGGGGAGAAACTACTGGGCTAGGTGGGCATTTAGGGGGTGTTGTGGAAACCTAGTGTAGTGGAAACTTCTTAGGACCTATGAGGGTGACCCTAACAAGGATGCCTAGTAATGGAGGACATGAAGCCTGAACTGGCCATCTTCTCTAACCAGGCTAATCTCCCAGTGGTGAGAGTGGGCCTCAAACCCAGCCACAAAACCTAAAACCCACAGTTCGTCCTGCCTGCATGGTGTGCTGAGGTAATGGTGGCTAAGACCTTGTGGATGGCCAACGAATGAATGATCTAACTTGAGACCCCAGTCCAGCAAGGGAACCCATGCCCGACACTGCATAGATGGCCAGGATCTGGTAGCTGGATGGCTCAGATACCTAGAATAGAATCAAACACAACTGACGAAAAATCAAAAAAAAGTCCATGAAATGATTCTTAATGATATTCTGTTATACTCCTAGATAGGTGCTTAGCCCAATCATCATCAGAGTGGCTTCCTCCAGCAGCTGGTGGGAGCAGATACACAGCCAAACATTAGGCAGATCTTAGGGAATCCTGCAGAATACAGAGAGGAAGGATAGCAGAAGCAAGAGGAGTCAAGGGCACCAGAACACAGCCCACAGAATCATCTAAGAAGATCTCATAGGACTCACAGAGACTGAAGATGCAACCACTGAGCCTGTATGGGTCTGCACTAGTCCCTCTGCATACTGCTCTGGTTGTTTAACTTGGGGTGTTTGAGGGACTCCTAAGAGTGAGAGTGGGGGAACGTCTCTGGCGTTTTATTTTTAGCTTGCTCCTAGGACCCTTTTGCTCCTACTAGGTTGCCTTGTCCCAGACTTGATATGAAGGTTTATTGCATCTTGTTATGCCACGTTTGGTGGATATCACTGGGAGCCCTGCTCTTTTCTAAAGGGAAAAGGAGAAGCAGTATATAAGAGGGGTACAGGGAGGAGGGGAGGGAGGGGAAGCTGCCAACAGGATGGATTGTATGAGAGAAGAATAAAGAAAAAAAGTGTAAAAACTTTAAACGGTAAACTTACTCATTTCAAAATGTGTAGGGTACAACTTATTTCAATGGAAAAGCATTTGAATTTCAAGTAACATAGTGTTTAATATCTTTTGACTACAGTAGTTAAAATTAAGTTCATTAATAAAGGCACAGGATAACTCTAGCTCCTTTTTAAGTGGACAAATAATTACCTGTACTCTGTGAGTTGCATTTAATTCACATATTTCCTGACATGTCATTATTGCGATTTACCATTCCACTTAGCTTTTTTTTTTAAACTAACTTAAAGTGTATTACAGCTCCAATAGTGGATTCTTGGGTTCATAGTGGTTCAATAATTAAATTGTTAAAGACATAGTCATTGATCGAGTAGAGGCATCCAGAACAAAGATACCAAATTTAAAAGGCAGATACTGACACAGTGTAGCAGAGGTACAGAAGGGATGTCAGCCCTTGAAAGAGCCTAAGAATATGCTGAAGGCATGTAGTCCTCTCTTGATATTGGCTGACCTTGCTGTGGGAAGTGCTGACTTCTAAATTGGGGGCAAATTTCTTTCTCACCTGCAGCAAACCTTCAGGGATGAAGCAATCTGTTCCATCCACTGATTCTCTCTATTAGCTTTCTCTGTGCTTCATTTGTCACTTGGATGCAACATGTCAGTCATCAGAGCATCTTACAGTGGGCATGGTGTTTACAGTCAACATGATGTGTCCTGCAGGCTGGATAGAGGGATGTACAGATGCGTATGTAAGTAAGCAGAAGAAATACATATGTAATTTCTATTCCTTTCCTGAATATTAAAATGCATTAAATAACATATCCATATCTAGATAAATAAGACATCTATTCATTAGATAAAAAAAGATATAAAGTAATAATGTTCTGTCTGATTTAAATGACTTTTATTTTGATGCATAACAGTGTCTCATGAGTCCTGAAATGTAGGGATTTCTTTTTCAAGTTGTTTGATTGTTTAAATAGAGATATTGTCCCTTACAACCTAACTGAAAGCTTCTCATCAGAATAACTTTAGATATTTCAGTTGGGAATTTTAAAGATTATTTCCAAATAAAATTTGGCCAAGATCTCCAATTATGACAACTTCATAAAGAGTCTGATTGGCAGCACATATCTTTATTTATTTAAAAATCATGCTGTTGAATAATTTTTACATTTACTTTCTGGCAAACTTATTACTTCATTGAATGCATGTTCCACAGAATCAAAAGGATTACTGATCACTACTGGCAGTAAGATAAATGTTGTACTTAAAGTGATTCAATGTACTAATTCCACATTGATTATAATCCTTTTTTTCTTGGAGGCAAAGTATCCAAGTGGAAAGGTGTAAAATTAGTGGGAATTTTCTAGTAGTTCAGTTTTCATTAAAATACTCTTTAGGGTAATGGTTTTCAACATTCCCAACGCATCAACCCTTTTTGTCCCCTCATCTTGTGGTTATTTCCAATCATAAAAGCATTTCATTGCTACTTCGTAATTGTAATTTTGTGGCTATTATCAATTGTAGTGTAAACATATGATAAGCAAGATATCTGGTATGGGACTCCAGTGAAAGAGTAGTTTAACCTCCAAGGGTCATGGCCCACAGATTGAGAGTACTACCTTAGGGTTAAACAAAGCTTTCCCTCTACCATTGGCATGGAGGACATCATTTGAAGTGTGATTTATCTGGATGTCCATTTATTATAGGCAGATTTTCCTTTCTCCTCACCCTGAAAATGAAACATTGATGTTGTACATTATTCAATTATGCTGTATTACCTGCTTGATTGAAGAAGAAAAGAATGTTCTGCTTAAATGAAAATCAATGTACCCAACTTATAGTTAGACTAATTTGAAATAATTATAACATATAAAGTGTGAAGCCATTTATTATATTTGATTCATCATATCAATTTTCTTTAAATACTTTCAGATGTAATATGTCATGCAAGAACCACTTTTGCAATTGCATTAAACATCAAGAAAGTAAGCAATGACATGTGAACAACATTTATTACGTCCTAGAAAACACAAGCAAGTTAATCAGATGTCATTCTTATATATTCAAACAGAGAAAAATAGAAATATTTGATAGTTAAAAAGAGGAGGGAAATATATGAATTCTTTAGGAATATATTAAACAGAACTGTCATAGTGCTAACTCTTCTTATTAATTCTTATTAATTATTGGTTAAAAATAGGATGAATAATTTTGTTTTCATTGTTGTGAAGAAACACCATGACCACAGCAACTCTCATGAAGAACATATTTAACTGGATGACTCACTTACAGTTTCAAAAGTTCAGTCAATTATCATCATGATGGGAAGCATGGCAGCATCCAGGAAGGTGTGGTACTAGAGGAACAGCTGAGAGTCCTACATCTTGCAGGCAACAGGAAGTCAACTGAGACACTGGGCAGTATCCTGAGCATAGGAAACCTCAAAGCCCACCTCCACAGTGACACACTTCATCCAACAATGCCATACCTCCTAATAGTGCCACTCCCTATGAGAATATGGGGCAAATTGCTTTCAAACTACCACAAATCTGGAACTTTATATATTCTGTTTATCAAGGCTACACATTCCTTCTATGATCCAAACAGATCTCAAACATCAGATCCTCCACTAGTTAGAGTCATTAAATATTTTTGTAGCTGTCTGATTTCATGGTATGAACCATATGATACAAGAAACACATCCTTAGTGTACATGCTAGCAAAAACTGTATATTGTAGATCATTAAAAGTAGAAAAATAAAGAACACATGGGTCTTGTTTACTTGCACCTTCCATAATTTTTTGTACAGTCACTCTTGGAAGATCAACACCAAGGCACAATAAAAACATAGTGTGTCTAGAACACTCGCACTCTGGCCTAATAATTTTCAGAAGTACTATATTGGATAAGTTTTCTCTTTTGTTATCTTCTTTGTTCTGCAATATACTTTTAGTAAATTGTCACATAACATTTTGTACTTTGTTTTCAATTAAAACTGATTTTTACAAATGAACAGAGAGTTTGCAACGTATGAGCCCCATGTAATAATATAAAGCAACAATGATGTTTGGATTAGGTCATAGATGGTAGTCATGATTATCAGAAGCAATCAGGTTGGGTTAATTTTGCAAAGTCTTTCATTTTATTATAACATTCCTTCAATGTACATGATACATCTTAATCATACTCTCACCCTCTACTACATTTTCTTGTCCTGTTTCCCATCATTCTTTCACATTTTCCTCATTTCCAGCAGTCTACATTTTACTTTAAGATCTTTTCTTTTCTTTATTTTATTACTCTAAATTCAACATACTTGAGCGAAAACACGTGATTCTCATTTATCTTGCTTAACCTGATGACCTACAGTTTCATCTATTTTTGTGCAAATGGTGTGATTCTCTTATTATTTATGGCTTCATCATGCATATGTGTATTTTTTCACATTCCTATTGATATTAATATGAACTGGTACTGTAATTTTGTTCCTTCAACATTATTGTCATATACTATGATTTTTATGTGGATACATTTAAAAGTGAAAGAGATGGTATATGGTCTGTATGGCTCCTTACAACAGACAGTCTCTTCCAATGCACATATGGGCTTGTTGAAGTCTCAAACAGCAACTGTGTTGTCTCTAAATGCCACTGTCACTCTCAAAGTGGAAAGCAGTAAGATTGATGTGACTTCAGGTGATGCTTGAGTATCGTAGACAGTGTGTCCTGATCCACACATGATAGACCTTGCTCTTGTTTCATCCTACAACATAGACTCGTGTCCCATTCTTTGTCTAAGACATAACTCACAGCCCATTTTGTTGTTGTTTGTAATCACTCTTGGGTGCTTACTCATTAGTGTTTTTGGGTAGCCATTGGGTTTGAGAGATATAAAAATGAAGAGGTTCCTGTTGTTATTCCCAGATGAAAGACAAAATCTTTGTTGATCAAAATTCTTCAGCTTGCCTCCTACATGAGCACCAATGACAAACCTAGGGAATATAGGTGACCACTTGACCAGTTTCTTTTAAATGTGACTAAGCAATTGCCATTTCAAAATAAAATTTTGCAGAATTTCTAAATTTGTGTGTAAGCATCTAACTCAAGCTTTTATTTTCTATTTTGCTTAATTTCTTGTTGAGGATGAGTTGCTATACTCCCTTATGCTATCCAGTATTTAATGTTATAGCTCTCTCTTTTACACTTCTGAAGTTCACTGTTTATAGATTTCATCTGGTTCTTCATGTGATTTATTGATTTATTTCCTGTGCCTTTCCATTTCACATTCACGGAAAGGCAGAAAAATGCTAGATGTCTGTCACCCTCCAAATTCCCCCTCTCTCTTTTTTTTAAAAAATATTTTTATTTTATAATTAATTTAAATTTACATATCAGTCAGGGATTCCCCTCCTCCCATCCCCGGCCTTCCTCCTCAATCCACCCCCCATTTCCACCTCCTCCAAGGCAAGGTCTCCACTGGGGAGTCAGCCCAACCTGGTAGATTCAGTTGAGGCAGGTCCAGTCCCCTCCTCCCTACATCAAGGCTGAGCAAAGTGTCTCAGCATAGACCCTAGGTTCCAAAAATTCCCTCTCTCTAAGAAAAGATTTGGAGATCTTTTTCATAAAAACGGACCTAATCATGGTATCTACTTTTAGGAGAGTTAGGGATCACTGATAACTTGTTTGAACTTCATCCTTTAAATGTTAATCACACAAGTATTCCTTC